>RJWH01004619.1:82998-101431 GCA_004363575.1 Solenodon paradoxus
CCTCCCCCCCCTCCTCGTCTCCTCAGAGGCTCCATACGGGCTGTGCCTTCTGCTTGGAACGCTGTTCCACCAGATTCTGAGTTTGGGAGTTTCTCCACATCCAGGTCTCCTCAGAGAGGCCCGCTCTCACCTTCCAAGCTCATCTTGGGTCACCCTGGCGACCCACGCAGATCCTGACCTCCAGCTGTCACCAACCGGCTCTGCGGGATCCTGCCTGACTGTGTTACCAGCTGTCTCCCTGCCAGAACAGCAGCCTAACAGGGCCAGCCTGCGCCGGTCCACAAGGAGGCTCCATTCCACAGGTTTAGGATGGAGCCTGTGCATAGCAGACACTTGACAAGGAGCTGGCAGACACTGGGTGCCCCACCCAGGCCTCCTTCAGCACCCCTTTTCTGGCACCCCGACCTCCAGCATTTGCAGCTGCCAGCTCCTGCAGTCCTCATCAGGGCTCTCCTGACCACCTGAGACTGCCCTGTCCACCCTGCTGAGGGCAGAATGTCAGGGGGGCCGGTGCTCCCAGGACCACCCTTCAGGCAGGATGCGTGCTCCAGCCTCTTCCCCTTTCCTGGGGAGACTGAGCACCACCTCCCTCGGCTCTCGAGAGGGAGACAGTTTCCCGCAGCGGTAATCCGCCAGCCCTCCGCTCTCCGCGCAGCCTTTGTGTCTTGTTTGTTCCCTGCTCTAGGAGTTTCCTGGGGCCATCATGCAAGACACCACAAACTGGGTGACTTAAAATGATAGAAATGCATTCTTTCCCATTAGTCCTCCCAGTTCAGGAGGCTAGAAGTTCAAAATCAAGGTGTCAGCAGGATTTGTTCCCTCTTGGGACTCAGAGGGAGAATGTTCCAGTCTCTCTCTAGGTTTCTGGTGATTGCTGACAATCCTCGGAATTCCTTGACTTGTGGCCACATCACTCCAGACTCTGTCCCTGCCGTCACATGGCATTCCCCCTAAGTGTCACTGTGTCTTCATATAGTTGTGAGTGTCCATACATCCAAATTCTCTTCACCTTATAAGATGCCAGTCCGAGAACTGGTTCCGCCTGATCTAACACAACCGCATCTGAACTTGATGACATCTGCAAAGATCTTATTTCCATTCACAGGCACCGGGGGTTAGGATTTGAGCACCTTTTTCAGGGGACAAACCCACAACATCTTCCGTGCCTGAGTCTCCCCTTCTCCTAAGTTCTTCCTGGAATCATCTCTCAAATGCTTGCACTCAAATCCTTGTCCTGGGGCTGCTTCTGGGGAAGTTCTGCCTAAAGACAAACTATTGGCTGGATGGCAAAATGGATGGATGGATGGATGGATGGATGGATGGATGGATGGATGGATGATGATATGGATGGATGGATGGATGGATGATGATATGGATGGATGGATGGATGGATGGATGGATGATGATATGGATGGATGGATGGATGGATGATGATATGGATGGATGGATGGATGGATGATGATATGGATGGATGGATGGATGGATGGATGGATGGACAGACTGATGGATGGATGGATGGATGATACTTGATGAGGAGGAATCTTTTTCAAAAGATGAGAGCCCTTGCTCAGGGACCACTATCCATACCAGCGAACAGCAGAGTTGGAACTTCGCCCAAGTCTGTCTGCTCCCACAGCCGTGGCTGGAGAGCTGTGTAGCCACAGCATGGCTGCCCTGAAGGCAGTGAGCTCCCATCCGTCGAAGGCTGCAAATGTGCTGGCGTGATGGCTGTAGAAGACAGAGTTGGTTTGGATGACATCAAAGGACTAGCCCTGACATCTGAGTCTGTACATTTTAAAAGCATGTGGTAAAAAATCCTGGCCTCGGGGTCAGAGAGCAGAATAACCTTCCCCTGACCTCCCCGGAGCCTCACAGCAAAGCCACGTCTCTTTAGAATCAGCTTTAATTTGATGTCTCTTCTCGCTTATTAAAGGGACACAAAAGAGAGAAAACCACTTGAATTGTCCCCCAGATGGACTGGCTATAAATGTCTCCATAAAAGGGCCCAGGCTGGGCTCTGGCGCCCAGCAGTTACAGCTGCTGTGAGACCCACCCAGACCAGTCTCCTCCCTGCCCAGGCAGGTCACTGCCAGTGACAGTGCCCCTTGGAAGGCCAGCTGTAGACCCCAAGGTGACTCGTTTCAGCACAGAGGTCGCTGACTCTGGGAGGCCCGTGACCTTCCTTCACGGTCCCAGAGAGCCCAGCTGGGAGGGAATGGGAGCAGCCTGCAGTGAGTTCCCTTACGCAGCTGCCCGGTCCAGCCCCTGGGTTTCAAGTGTGTCTCCAGCCTGCAACGCCACCCTCCTCCTGGGCAGGGGAAGCGGGTCAGAGACAACGCCAACGGAGCAGCGCCCGTCGCAGTTCACACGACAGTGTCCCCCCTTAGTTCCCACTTAGTGCGGCTTGAGGCGAGTGGCCGGACCTCTCTGAGCTTCGGTTTCCTCATCTGTGAGGAGGGTGACAACAGTGGCCCCTGGTTCAGAGGGAGGTTACAGCACTTCCATCTGGAGGTGACGCACGAAGAAGCGCAGGGCTGGAGAGTGAGCGACGGAAACCCGGCTGAACACTACTGAGCATGCGCTGTGGCCGGCCCGACAGACGGCTGCCGTCGGCTCTCTTGTTGGACCCCCAGAAGCACCGGTGGAGTAGATGTTCTCCTGGTGCCCATTGTGCCGAGTTTCAAGTAAAGTGGCCTCCCCGCTGTCTTCGAAAACAAGGGCTGAAGCTGGCCTTTGGGCCCTGTTTCTCTAACCCCAGGGCTAGGGTCCTGGTGGGTGCTGGACAGTCCCCGATGTGCCGCACATGTGCCACCGTCCCATTCATTCGTTCCTGCCTGTGTTCGCATATTGTCTCAACACACATGCACAGTGTGCGGCGGAGTCAGGTGTTGAGGGTACAGGTCGGGAGCCACAGGGGGCATGCTCTCAGGAGACGCCCCACAGCAGGCTGACCGTGTGCGCTGTCCTGAAAGGACAGTACTGGTTGTCTGTCATATTTTCTGACTTTCTGTCATTTTAATATACCTATCAATTTTTGGCCTGTTTTTAATAAACCAGGGCTGTCTTTAAGGTGGGGCAAAAGGGGCAGCTGAGTTGCCCTGGGCCCAGTCTGTTGAGGAGCCCAGAAGCAGCTGCCCCTTCTGCCCCTCGTGAAGGATGGTCCTTCCTGGCACTGACTGGTGGGACACGACCACTACTGCTGTTCCCACCCCTGGGAGGAAACAGGAGATGCAACTCTCCTCGTCCTGCACACATGCCTGTTTCTTCAAAGGAAGCAGAACGCCTCAAGATGGTCGATCAGCGGGTATGCACAATGAGGGCTATCTCCGGCACTGCCTGGGGGCTATCTCCGGCACTGTCGGGGGGGCTATCTCCGGCACTGTCGGGGGGGCTATCTCCGGCACTGTCGGGGGGGCTACCTCCGGCACTGTCGGGGGGCTATCTCTGGCGCTGTGGGGCTATCTCTGGCACTGTCGGGGGCGATCTCTGGCGCTGTGGGGTTATCTCTGGCTCTGTGGGGTTATCTCTGGCGCTGTGGGGGTTATTGGGCATTTCTGACACTGGGACAGTTAAAGCAGCATGTGTTTTAGGCAGGAAATTTAGACCAGGGCTTACAGGGGTGCCAAATTTGGTTTTCACCTAAGGTGTCAAATTCCTTGCACTGGCCCTGGCCATTTGTATGAAGTTGTTACTACGTGATCACTGATGGACATCCCGTAGTGCTTACTTGCTGCTGACCTGGCTGTTCTGCTCCTGCTCGAATTGCTCCGCCTCCTCCCTTCCCCTTAGTTACCAGTGCATAATCCATCCCATTTTTGGCATCCCAGTGTCCAATTTTTGTCTTTAGGAAATATGGTCAGTCTGCCCCACAGCTTACTGCTCCTTCCATCTTTCTCCAAAAACTGATTTTCCATGTTAAAGCTTTAAACTACACTAAGTTTTTCAGCTCAGATGCCTCTTAACCAGGAAGTCTGCTCCAATCTACTCTCTCAATGCGGTCATCACAATAACATTTCAGGGTGCCAGCTGTGTGTCAGACATGGTGCTGGTGCCATCCAGGTATGAGCCCTTGGTGCAGAAAGTTGAGGTGGGCCGCTGACCTTCTGGCTTCTGAGGCCGGAGGCACATGGCAGGCCACCAGAAAACGCTAAACTATATCCTGCTCCTCTCCTGGGGGCAGGATCCATTGCAAATCTGTAAAAGCCAAAATTCTCGCAATGAGCTTGACCTGCCTCAAACACGATCTCATTTCCTACTACTCACCTCCTTGCCCTGCCTGCTCCAGACACGCTAGGATTCTTGCTATTCTTCTTTCGCTGAGCACATTCCCACTTCAGCACCTCTGCACCCACCCCTCCTTGTCTGAAAGCTCCTTCTCCCCGATTCTGGCACATCGTTTACGACAGTTCTGTTCAAATGCTTTTGATTATTTTGACTTTTCCAGATCATGCTATGTAAAATGGCAGCCCTGGGATGCACCCTGGTGGCCTAGCGGTCTAGCACACCCTGGGAGCAGTCCCCATACATCCCAAGGTCCCAGGTTCAAGGCCTGGGGCCAGGGAGTGGGGGGAGGGGGGTAACAACGAGTGTGAGCAACTAAACTAAAATCAATAAAAGTGCTTCTTCCTCTTCTCTTCCTGCCCACCTGGCAACTTCATTCCTACCTGTGCCTTTCCTTTAAAATTAATAGATAAATGACAATTTATTTATCACACTCTCTGTTCCCTAACCTTGCTTTATTTTCCTTTGTATCATTTATCATCATCTGACACATTAAATCTTTAAATGACTTGTCAACACTTGCTTCCCTACCCACTGCTCCCCTACCAAGAATATGAGCCAGTCTGTTTTGTCTGTTTTGTTGACTGAAGTGCTCCTAGACCTAACAAGGATATATGATGCTACTTAGAGAATAGTGTATGACAGTCCAGTAGGTATGAAAATAAAAGAAATGCTTGTTGAATGGATGAATGAATGTGTATCCATAGTTCCAAAAATGCCTTTTAAATTGTAGGGTTTGTAAACAGTAGATAGTAAGTGTATTTGACTTAGAACAGCTAAATGAAGCCACAATAAGCTACACATCTTTAAAGTGTATAGTCGAATACGTTTTGACATACACGTGCATCTGTGAAACCAACTCTGTGGACAAGATAGTGGATTCACAATTCCCCCAGGCCCTCACAACCCAAGCACAACTGATATGCTTTCTGTCACTACAGGTTAGTTAGTATTTGCTAGAATTTTATAGAATTAAATGATAGGGTGTAGTATGCTGGCTTTTTCACCCAATATAATCGTACTGAGATTTACCCACGTTGCCTCATTCACTAGAGTCTATTCCTTTGCCTTGCTGAGTAGTATTCCACTGAATGGATATACCACAACATGCTTATTGATTCACCTGTTGATGGACATTTTCTTATTTCTGGTTTGTAACTGCAGTGAACATTTGGGTTCAAGTATTTTCTTGGCTATAAGGGATATGGGTTTTCTTTTCTCGTGAGTCAACACCTGGAGTCTAAGGGCTGGATTTTTGGGTAAGTATGTGTTAACTTTATAAGACACTATCAGACTGTTTTCAAAAGTGTTTATACTATTGTACATCCCTACCAGTTGTGCATAAGAAATCCCAGTTGCTCCACATCTTACCAACATCTAATACAGTCAGCTTTTTAGAATGTAGCTATTCTGATAGATGAGTAGTGGTTTCTCGGTGTGTTTTCATTTGTATCCCTAATGACTAATAATTTTCATATGCTTATTTGTCATCCATATATCTTCTTTGGTGAAACGACTCCTCAAATATTTTGCCCATTGGATTATGCATTCTCTTATTCATGATCTTTATAAATTCTGAGATATAAGTCCTTTATCAGATAAATGATTGAAAAAATTCCTCCCAGTCTGTGGCTTGTCTTTTCATTCTCATAACAGTGATTTTTTTGGAAAGTAGAAGGCTTTTTTATTTTAATAAAACACAATTGGACTATTTCTTCTTTTATGGATTGTGCTTTTGGTGTGTCATCTAAGAAATATTTGCCTAACCTAAGGTCACAAAGATTTTTCTCCACTGTTTTCTTTTAGGAAATTTATAGTTTTAGTTTTTACATTTAGATCTATGATCCTATACAAGCTTTTATTATGATATGAGATATAGACGGAAGTCTTTTCTCTTAATTTCCCTTTTCTTTCTTTTTCTTCTTTCTTTCTTTTCTTTCTCACTCTCTTGCTGTCTTGCCTTCTTTTTTTCCTTCCTTCCTTCCACATACTGTTATTCAATTTTCTCAGCAACTTTTGATAAAAGACTATTCCTTCTCCACTGAATTGCCTTTGTACAATTAGTTGTCTATGTACATATGAGTCTATTTCTGTATTTTCTTTTCTATTCCACTGGTCTATCTATCTCTATGCCAATACCACTCAGTGTTTATTGCTGTAGCTTTATAGTGAGTCTTGAACTCAGGTGATATGTTCTCTCACTTCGTTCTTGACTAAAGTGACTTTATCAACTCTTGGTCCTTTATGCTTGCATGTGAATCTTGAAAACGGCTTGCCAATTTCTACATGAAAGGCTACGGAGAATTAGCTTGGGATTGCACTGTCTATAAATCAATCAGCATCTGAACAATACTGAGTCTTCTAATACATGATCGTAATATATATATATATATGTATCTCAGTTTATTTAGGCTTTCTTTCATTTCTCTCAGTAATGTTTTATAGTTTTTGTACAGGATTTGAACCTTATTTTTCATCATTTATCTTTTTTGATGACAGTGTTCATGGCATTTTAATCTGTTTCTGATTGTTCATTACTACGACATAAAATAAAATTAATTTTTGTGTCTCGATCAAAACTCATTTCTTAATTCTAATGTTCATTGGGTTTTCCACATACAATATCATGTGATCTGCAACTATGTACTTCCTCCACGCCAATCTGGATGCTTTTATTTCTTTATCTTCCCTTATTGTACTGGCTAGAACCTTCAGGCCAGGGTTGAATATAAGTGCTGAGAGCAGGCAGTCTTTTCTTAATCCTAATCTTAGGGAGAAAGCATTCAGTCTTCCACCATTAAGTACGGTAATAGCTGCGATTTTGCTTTTTAGGAAATTGTCCCTATCAAGTTGAGGAAGTTCTTTCTATTTCTAGTATGCTGAGTTTTTATAAGGAAGGCTGTGAATTTTGTCAAGTGTTTCGTTTTTTTCTTTTCTGTATCTCAGGGGACAGTCATAGAGTTCTTCTTTAGCTGGCTAATGTGGCAGATTCCAGTGATTCGTTTTCAAATATTAAGTAAACTTTGCATTCCTGGGACAAACCCCATTCTCTTATGGTGTATTATCCTCTTTATATTTGTTGAATCTATTTTTCTGATATGTGCTAAGAATTTTTGCATTAGTGTCCATGGAGGTTATTGGTTATTGTTTTCTTTTCTTATAATGTCACTTTCTGACTTTAGTATAAGGAGAGTCCTGGATGCATAGCATGAATATGGGAATGTCTTTTCCTATTCAGAAGTCCAGAAATTGATATTATTCTTCTTTAAATGTTTGCAAAGTTCATTTGTGAAGCTTGAACTTTTCTTTGTAGGAAGATTTCTAACAATATTTCCTTTTTTTTTTTCTTTTTAAGGAAAGGTGCTGGCAGGAATGAAGGTAAGCAGAGATAGGAAGAGAGAGAAGGAAGAAGCACTTTATTTTATTTCATTGTTTATCCTGGTTGTCCCCCCACCCCAGCACCAGGATGCTAAAATGGGTCCTTCGGATGTATGTGGACTGTGCTGGTCAAAGGTGGTTGACCAAATCGGTGCTCCACCAGGGCATGACTGTTTCTATTTTTTTAACTAGAAACAGGGCTACGTATTTCTTCTTATCTTTTTATTTTTAAGCAACCGTTGGTAGTGTCTGTCTTTGAAAGAATTTGTCCATTTCATCTGAGTCCTTGAATGTATGGGCACAAAGTTCTTAATAATATTCTTTTATTATCTTGCAAATATTTGTAGAATTTGACATCAGCTCTGTCATTCTCGAGAGCGGTCTTTTGTGTCTTCTCTCTTTCCTACCAATGTGACTCGAACCCTGTTGATTAAATTCTCTTGCTTTTCTGTTCTCTATTTCTTTGATTACCTTTGTAGTATCCCTCTGGTTTTGATCATTGTATTTTCACCTTCCTTTGGTTAAAATTATTTTATAATTTCCCTTTCAATATCTTCTTTTTCTCTTCAAGTTGTGACGGAGTGTAAATAATACACTTCTAAGTACTGAAGGGATTTCTTTCTGAGCTTTCTCTTGTCAGTTTCATTTGAATTCCATTGTATTCAGCAAGCACACTGAGTCCCACTTAAATCCTTTTACATGCATCCTGACCTGTTTTATGATCCAGAATGCACTCCATCCTGGAACCAGTTCATGTGCACTTGAAAAGAATGTGTGTTCTGCTATCTTGGGTGGAATGTTTTCTCAATATCACTTAAGTCAGATTGCTTGATAATGTCCAAATCTCCTATAGTCTTATTGACTTTCCGTTCACTTGTTCTGTCAGTTATCAAAATAGAAGTACGGAACCCTGTGATTTTAATTATAGACTTAGCGATTTCTTCTTGAGCTCCTATTGTTTTTGTTTCTTATATTTTAAATCTCTTTTATTAGGTGCATGCATTTAGGATTGTTATGTCCTCTTGATGAATGGACCTCTTTATAATTATGAAATGGTCTTCTTTACCCCTGGTGAAATTCTTTGCTTTGAAATTGCCTCTATCTATAAATATAACCACTGCCACTTTCTTTACAGTAGTGTTACAGGGTTTATCTTTTTCTTTAATGTTACTTTTAACCTATGTGTATCTTCATATTTAAAGGAAGTCTTTCATAGGCAGCAAATGTATTATCTTTTTCATCCAATCTAAGAATTCTGTCTTCAAATTAAGGTATTCAGATTTTTTACTTACTGTGATCATTAATAAGGTTAGATTTTTAATTTACCAATTTATTACTGGTTTTCTAATTGTCCCAACTGTTCTTCTTATATTTCTACTCTATTTCTGCCTTCTTTTTAGATTATTTGATGTAAGTGTACTTCTTTGCTTGTCAGTTCTTTGTTGTGCTGTTTACATGGTTACTTTCAGGCTTACAGTATATATATTCCACTTACCTTTCTATCATCAAGCAATATTCCATCATCACTTTGTGAGTGGTGTGAGAGCCCTCAGAGATATATTCCATGTCTCCCTCCCAACTGTGGTGCTGTTGTCTTCATATATTTTACATTTATGTAGGCTATTGGGTTTTTTACATCAATTATCAATTAAAGAGTTTTAAATAACAGGAAAAAATCTGGTATATTTATCTTCATCATTATCATTTCCAGTGCTCTTCACTCCTTTCTGCTGCCTAGAGGACTTTTTTTTTTTTTTAACATTCCTTACTGTGTGAATCTGCTGGTCATAAATTGTTTTATCTGCATATGCCTTAAAAAGTCTTTCTTTAGCTTTCATTTTTAAAGGATTTTTTTTTGGTATAAAATTCTAGATAGACAGTTTGGGTTTTGTTTTGTTTTTCCCCCAGTACTTTAAAGATATTGTTCCACTGTCTTCTCACTTGTCTTGTTCCAACAAGAAATCTACTGCCAGTATGCCCTGGGGGAGCAGTGGTTAGGTCAACCACCTCTGAAGGAGCTCAGGCCACATACACCTGGGTTCAAGTCCTGTGTCCAGGGGAAACAACCAGTGTGACAACTAAATACAAATAAAATAAAGATGGTTCCTCCTCCTCTCTCTTCCTGCCAACCTGTCTACTCACCTTCATTCCTGCCTGTACCTTTCCTTAAGAAAAAAAGAAAGAAAGAAGGACAGAAAGAGAAAAGAGAAAGAAAGAAAGACAGAAAGAGAAAGAAAGAAAGAAAGAAAGAAAGAAAGAAAGAAAGAAAGAAAGAAAGAAAGAAAGAAAGAAAGAAAGAAAGAAAGAAAAAAAAAAAAGAAAGAAAGAAAGAAATCAACTGTCATCACTAAAGAACTTGTCCCTTTGTACATTATGTGTCTTTTTTCTTTGGCTACTTTTAAAATGCTGTTTTTGGTTTTGAGAAATGTGATTACGATATGATTTGGTGTGTTTTTCTTCATGTTTCTTGTCCTTGGGGTTTCATTGAGATTCTTGGCTCAGTTTGAAACAATGTCCGGCATTAATTCTTCTATTTTTCTTGTTTCCTTTTCTCTCATCTCCTCTGGGGACTCCAGTTCCTCACATATTAGTTTGCTTGAGGGTCCTATAAATCACTGTTGCTCTTTTCATTTCTCTTTGACTTTAGATAACTTTTATTGACGTGTCTTCAAGTTCACTGATATTTTTTCTGTAATATTTAGTGTGCTGTTATTCCCATCCAGGGTAGTTTTCATCTCAGATATTGCGATTTTAATATCTCTCTGCTTGATCTGAGTCCACTTTTTATATCTTCTTTCTCCTACTGATCATGTTCAATCTTTCCCCTAACTTTTAAATACATAGCATACACTTATAACTGTTTTATGTCCTCATCTGCTAATTCTGACATCTGTATCTGTTCTGGGTTGGTTTCGATTGATTTTCCTCTTCACAGTGGGTCATATTTTCCTGCATCTTGGTGTGACTGGTAATCTTTTTATCAGACATTGTGATTTTGTCTTATTGTGTGTTGGAAATGTTTGTATGTTTACTAAGAAATTTTTAATCTTGATTCTGGGAACATTACATTATTTGAGAACAATGTAATCTTTGAGGTCTTTGGAGATATTTTGGGAGCACCAATGCAGCATTCAGTGTACGGACAATATTCCCACTGCCAAGCCAACTCCACTGAACCTCTACCCAGTGGAGGCTTGTCATTCTGGCAGATGGGAATAGGCTCTGTTGTAGAATTCCAAGAACCATTACCTAGACTGTTTGTGGATGATTCTTCCCTAGTCCCAGGTAATTTCTCATATGCACATGAGACTAAGGGAGGTTCCAAAGCAATAAAATGACACACAGAAAGAGCCCAGCATGTGCACTTGTGATCCACAGCCTCTATTATCTTTTCCATGCTGTTCCATACTCCAAACTTCACCTCAGTAAAGGCCAATAACCCACCCTGACATCTATTCGGAATGTCAAAAGAAGATCGGATGACAAAGGCATACACTGGAGCCCGGCCAATGTGCTCCTAACCACTCCCCCCACTCCTCTAGTTCTCTCATATTCCATCAATACCATTATCAAAACTAATCGAAAATCATTCACGATGAGATGCCCATGCAGTGTAATAAAGATTCAGTTCTTGTCAACCAGAAACACAATGTGAATCTCCCCAGACATCAGGAGAAAAGCAATTTGCCCCACCTTTAGTGCCCCAGATAGATTCTTTTTAAATTATACTCTGTGCCCCAAACAAAATATCATTGGTTTCTTCACGTATCCAGTTGAATGCTCTCACTGTGCTGTATCAGTGGTGACAGCATTTAGCTCTACTTAGTATTTTCACGTGTATAGTGCTTTCATGTGCTGCCACCTTACCATTAACTAACCTGAATCGGGTTCTCGAAGGAGTCCTTGACCAAAAAGTAAGTTAAGAGCATCTATCAGAGAAAATTTTTTTTTTATATTTAAAACTTCCACCCTCCCCTTTTCCTCTGTCGTTAGCTCTCTTCTCTCCCTACTCTCCCTGCTCCCTTTCTTTCTTGTTTCCAGCCCTTCTAGTGCTTCCACCTTAGGTAGAAAGAGCTCACCTCAAATTCCACATTTTCTTGTTAATTGACCTTGGTTAGGGTGATTTCTGAAGCTCTTTGAATCTCCATGTTTTCAGTGGTTGAGATCAAAGGAAATAATGTGTGTAAGAGACCTGCAGATAGAAGGTGCTTAGTAATAGAAAGTATTTTTCTCCATCTGATCAACATTGACTGGGTATCTGTCCTGTGCAGGTCACATGGTAGGTCCCAGAGGCACAGAAAGAAAAGAGTTCAAAAAGGGAGACAGGAATACAAATAAATTATCCTGAGACATAGTAAGAGATATTATAGAAGTCTGAATGATGTTTTTGAATAATGTTATTAAAGCTGCTAGGCTGCTGGCGTTTACTGGTGGAATATGAGTGGGAAACGTGGGTACCATATTGTTAGGATGAGGACACATTTATTACTCAGATGCCTGGTGGCTGGAGATGGGGGGTTGTGGGGGGAGTGATGTCTTTGAACTTCAGCAGAGTTGACTCCACTCCCAACTAGGGGATGGTGGCAGTCCTGTGACTAAGTCTGGCCGGTTGGAATGTCATACCCTGAGATCTGCAAGACTTGAAGGTGAGGGTCTGGAGCTGCTGGCACTGACTTTCCTCCTAATAATGCTGAGAATGTGGCCACAACGTAGGGAGGAGAACCGAGGGATGTTCACAGACCGAGCCTGGTTTGACTTGCTGAGTCCAGTTACATTTATCTTGAACTTTGAAGTGAACAGTCAATTAAGAAAACCCTTTTTCATATAGATCGGTTTGTATACTTTTTTTTTTTTTATTCCTTGTGGTCAAAATGTCCTCTAAATGATGTGAGGAAAATGCTCAGAAGCTCAGTAAGTGCTTGATGGGGAGGGAGGAGAGAGGAGGCCCCCATGACCTTTCTGAGCCCTTTCAGCCAGAGCAGCTCTGACTTGGGCATTGAAGGGGCTGAATTGCTGGTTGTTTGAGGGACAGGAGACCAGCCGGGCAGCACAGCGCCCCGGCATTCCTCCGACTTCAGTTTCCATTCCAGGGGCACTTCCTGATGCATTTAAATGCGCCCCTGTGTGTAAGTGCCCTCAGGGGGTTTCAAAATAGCCTGAAATATAAACAGAGAGAAACACACTCCTTCTCTTCCTCTCACTGCCTTCCTCTCTCCCTGGGCCAGAGTAGGTGAGGGCTGGAGAACCTCAATTTAGATGACTTAGAAAACATTTCAAATGAGACTTCCCTCTAGATTCTGGGTTTGGCAAATCCACCCCGCCTGGGGGACTTTGTGCCAAGTGCCAGGCCCAGGTGTGTGGGCAGGGAAACACAGTCTGCTGTTACCGCATCCGGTCCTTCAGGTCCAAGGGCTGGACCCCACCTACCTCCAGTTCCCAGGGACAGAGGGCCTGCAGGGGGCAGGGATCCCACCAGGGAAAGGGCTGGTCCCTGTCCCTTTCCTGCTGATGCAGCAGTCCTTCACAACATAATTCAACACAACCGCAGTGAATGAAACCCCTCCTTCCCACCACCAAACCTGTGAGCGACCCTGGGGCAGACACCGTAGGCACTAGAAAATGCTTTGATCGGGGGTTCAGAACACGTGCGGGTTTGCGTGAAACTAGGGTAGCATGCTTCCAAAAATGGTTTCCAGCATAGCATGCCTCCCAGTAGTCTCACCTTTGTGTGGTCCCCTTCACTGGCTCTGTACTGGCTCTGTGATTTGCTTTGAACGACAAAATGAACGAGATGCCATGTGATTTTGTTCAGAAGAAGCCAGGCAGCTTCTACCTCCCTGAACACTTGTTCTGGGGGATCCCCTCTACGGGCCCACCCACTAGGCTGGGAGAAGCCCACACCATGGAGAGAGACCACAGACAGTGTTATGGGTTGAACTATGCCTACCCCCTCCAATTCGTATGCTGAAGGGCTAACCCACTCCCAGCATCTCAGAGATTCCGTATTTGGAAATAGTGTCAAGGCAGATGTCATTGCTTAAGATGAGATCGTCCTGGTGATGCCGCTTTGATGCATTCCCACGCTGCCAGGCCAGCATTGAAGAATTCTGATTCTGCGGATCCGTGATGGGTTTGTGTCTGCATATCTTCAGGAGCTGGATTTGTTATGTGTCGCTGCCCAGCGCCATTCCCACAACAGTAAGATACTTAAGCGGACACATTTATGGTCTCCCAGTCTCTGTGACACAGGAGTCTGGGTCCGCTGAGCCAGGTCTCCTGACAGGTCCCCGGCCGGGCTGCAGTCAAGGCGTTGGCCGGGCCCAGCGCCGTTGAAGAAGTCACAGGGAGGGTCCGCTTCCAAGCTCAAGTGGTTGTTGGTTCAAGTGGGACTTGGTTCCTTGCATGTTGTCTTGCTGGCTGTGGAGACCACCCTTAGTTCTTTGTCATGTGGGCTTTCCTTGGACAGCTCACAAAGTGGCATCTTGCTCCATCCAAGCAAGCAAGGGAGAGAGCTTACGAGCCTGAAGGAATTTATGATTGTACGTAATGTCATCATGGAATGATACCCCATCATATTCCTTGTGCACTCTTGGTTAGAAGCAAGTCACATCGGAGCGGAGGAGAGTACACAGGACGTGACGGGCAGAGGCCAGGGTGGCAGGAGCCCTCCCACCCAGAAGTGGTAGGTCAAGCTTGCAGGCAGCTCGCCAGCTGCCTGGTGCCATGACTTTAGCTAAAATAAGACTGAGATATCCAGACCCAGAAAGAACAGCTCCCACTGACTTAGCATCTGTGCTACAACAGGCTACCCTAAGTACTTTGTAAATATTTGCTCATTTAATTCTTGCAGCGACCCTTTGGAAAAGGGACCCCGAATACCTAAAAGAGACCCAGTGAGACTCTGAGTAGGCGACTCGTCCAAGGTCACCTAACAGAGCAATGGCAGAGCTGGGATTCAAGCTGGGGCTGCCTCGCATCAAAGTCCTGACTCTTAACCCTCCTGGAGTCAGTGTCAAGTAGATGAAAAAAGATGCGATTCAGTGATTGCTGTATCTGGACACTTCTCTAAAAAACACAATAAAGGTCAGTCCCTGACACAGGAGGAAAAGATGAAAGCATTGGGTGTGTTTGCTTAGAGAAGAAAGAGAAAAAGAGGCCATGGTCACTGACTTCAGATCTCAGGGAGGAAGGACACGCTTTCTGGATGAGTCAAAGGCGCTGGGAGGGAAGGGCCGACCCCACTCCAGGTCAGTGTCTTCCCCCTTCTGGAAGGAAAGAGACGTGAGCTTGCCTTTGCAGCTGAGCAAATATTTCTGCTTCCCCTTTACAGGCTGGAGTCTGCCTCTTCTCCAGCCAGCTCGGCAGGCTTTCTGAGAAATGTCCTTGAGCTGTGGGGTGGAGGTCAGCACAGCCACCCTGACCAGCTGGGCCCAGGTCAGATGGCACTGCTGGCGCCCCGTCTCCCTTTTCGGGGCCTCATCACCTGGCTGACTACAGTGGGTGCCAGGTTTTACCTTCCTACCTGCTCTGCATGCTCCCTGTGGCCCCAGATACATCTGACTCAGGCCCCAGGTCAGTGGTCCTGTTCTCCTCCAAGTCTGACCTCCAGATACCTCCCCTTCCCCAGCTTCCATCCCCCTTTCATGCTTCCTGAGCAATATGCTGTTCCCAGCACATCGCATGCTTCCAGGCTCTGTGCTCACTCTGCCTGCACTGTTCTTCTCCCTGAAGCACTCCTCTGCATCTATTAACACCAACACAATCACCATCTCCTCTGAGAAGCCTTCCCTGAAAGAGAAGGAAGGAAATCACTGCCCCTCCTCTGTCCCACATGGAACCCAAGCCTAACAGAAACAAATATTTACTGAGCACCCACTGCATGTAAGGCCCTATATTCCATGCTTCACATGCATAAGCTCACCAAGACCTCCCCACTTTTATCGGCTTTTCATCATCCTCATTTTTTAAATGAAGACACAGGCACAGGTCAATTTAAGTACTTCATTCTAAGACATACAGCCAGTAAGTCACAAAGCCAGGACAGGAATATCTCTACTCCAGAATCAGTTCTTTGTTTCTTCCTTGCATGTATACTCAAACGAAGTAATTTGTGCAAATGGTAACAAATATATTAGTAGAAAAAAGTCAAGAAAAGGGCAGAAATAGTCTCTACTGCCTCCCTGCTCCAGCCACATCATCCAGAACATTTTTTCAGACCAACTATAGCAGATTGCCCAGGGTTCACATTTAATATTCACCATTTACCAGCTGGGTAACTTTGAACCAGTTACTTCATATCTCCGTGCCTCAGTTTGCTCATCCATTAAATAGGTATGCTGACGATCGCATCTACCTTGTAAGACTGTGTTGAGGATTCAGTGATTCTATATGCACTTCTATGCCCATACCTGGTATATGATGAACACTCAATAGTATCCATGATTTCTTATCTTTGTTCTCCTGGCTATTCCCTTCTTGTCCTTACATAATATACATGCACTTCTATTTCTTGATGTGTCTACTTTGGACACTATCTCTTGTCTCCTCATCATTAAAAGTGAGCATTTCTCTTACATGTTCCCATCTTCCTTCCCTTCCTCATGATGTGTAACAGTTACATAACTGTTTTCTTCCTATTTAGCACCCACACTCTTCACCCTCTATCATTCCTTACAGGGACATATTTACACACTAGTTGTCCATTCAACTTGAGTCCTTAAGGGTGGGGACCTAGAAGGATCCTCGTTGTGCCCCCAGCATCAAGCCCAGAATGTAACACAGGCTGAGGGGTCACCTCTGCTCCCTAATTCATCAATATCTCAACCATTGCAGATGAGGGACTGGAATCCCCGCCAGGAACAGGGCTTGGGACAAAGACAAGCTCCTTAGACTTCCAGACCTATCCACTTACTTCAAGGAAAAAAGCAATTGCCACCTCCTGATCGTCCTAAAGTTCAGTGATGTCAGTGCAAGAGCCTGAGCCTTTGTGGACACAGATAAGAAGTATTTGACCCCCAACCTGGCACCACCCCCCCCCCACCAATATCTAGCCAAAGAGAGGGAAAGGGGCCGGGTGGAGAAAAACAAGGGGCTGAATTGCTCTCTACCAATTGGGACCTGGCTTCTCCCTCCCTGAGACCCTGCTGGGGAAGAGGGGTCTCTTGGGCAGGTTTGGGGGAGGGTGTCTGATGTGGAGGGAGTGATCCGGACCCACAGCCAAGGAGAAACTGGGCTCAACAAGCCTCCAGCTGCCCAAACACCTGCACTAAAGGGCCATCTTGCAAGACAGACAGAACCCCACTGTACAGGGAGCTCAACCCCAGAACAGGACATCTGCACACTAGCCACATGACCAGATACCCTGCAATGGCCCAGGATGAGAACTTCATGGAGGAGGGACTCCTCACACAAAACAGCAGATTTTGAGAGCTGGAAAATTCCACAGAGGAGAACGGTGCTGAAGAAAGACAAGAGAGCCAAGCGAGGGTAGGGGACTCGGCCCAAGGGAACATATGGGGCAGAGCTTTGCAACCATTTCTTAAGCAGCAGAAAGGACCCTTTTCCCCCATGAAATATTCCATGGAAATCTACTAGTATTGTAGGTAGTAACAGTGGCTAGTGTGTCTTGATGATTCGCCCCACGCTAGGGCTTTACTAAGAATTTTGTTGCACACCCGCCTTCAGAGTTCACTGTAACTCTCCGGAGTGTCATCATTCCTATGCCACAGAGGGGAAACTGAGGCACAGAGTGATAAATGACTTCTCCAAGCTCATTCAATTCACAGGTGATAGAGCTAGGACTCAACCCATGCAGCCTTGTTCCAGAGTCCGTGTTTTTTAAATACCATGCTAACTAGCACCATTCTTGTTCAAATGGACTTGGTAGTAGAGAGAGGAGGTGAACTCTTACACTGAACTGCCCCCTCAAATCCCAACAACCCTTCAGTCACCTCTGCAGACTCCCCAACCCTAAGGAACACAGTTTTAAAAACCATTGTTTTGGGACAATTTTGTGCTGACTATGGTTTTTTTCAGATGAACTCTGTGACCTGGTTTGTCCCACCCAGATCAATCTTAGGGTGCTCAGGACCGGGTATCAAGAAAATGGGTCTCAGGAACCAGGGTGATACCAGGGAAGAGCCTAAATTGGTGAAAACTAAGGTGCTATCCCATCATTCTCTGGAATTGGCCAAACTGATTGCTTAGCTCCGACCGATAAGCAGAGGAAAAACTGAAGGGGACGCTGAGAAGTGAGCTCAGGAGAGGCAGGTCTGGGCACTCAAGAAGGCTGGAAAAGAGGGAGCAGACCAGCCTTTCACACACTCACTGAGTCCTGGGACCCCAGCCCAGTGCCTGGCCCAGATTACTGCTCCCAGGGTCGCCTCCAAAAGAATAAGTCAATGGTCACCAGGTAGCAATCGTCACCACCACCACCATCATAACCACCACCATTACTAGCTTGACCAGGACATCACTATAACCGCAATACCCACCTGTCCCCGCCAAATCCTCAACCGTTGTCGAGCGCTGTTGTCGAACACTGTCGAGTCTCCACTCAAGACTCAAGACACAGCAGAGCACAGTTAACGGGTTAGGTTTGTGCTATCACAGGGGCAGGAGAGCACAGGGGTCGATTCCTCTATTTTGGTGGAGGAAGGGGACCTCCTAGAGGGAGCTTCCCCCGCCACCAACGCCACCACCACCATCACCACCATCACCACCACCACCACCACCATCATCACCACCATCACCACCATCACCACCATCATCACCA
>RJWH01004620.1:0-101256 GCA_004363575.1 Solenodon paradoxus
TCACCCCCCAGTGCAGAGATCACCCCACAGTGCCAGAGATCACCCCACAGAGCCAGAGATCACCCCACAGAGCCAGAGGTCACCCCACAGTGCAGAGATAACCCCACAGTGCAGAGATAACCCCATAGTAGTTACCTATGGCTGGACCACGCTGCAGTGTTCTGCTCCCTTTGGAGAAACAGGTGTTTGCAGGGTGGGGACAGTCCTCCTCTCGAAGGCTCCTGTTTCCCCACAGGGGTGGGAACAGCAGTGATGACCTCGCCACCGCAGTCGGCACCAGCAAGTGCCGTTTCTAACGTGGGACAAAAGGGGCAGCTGCTTTGGGGCCCCTCCAGAGACTGGGCCTGGGGCAACTCCACTGTCCCTTCTGCCCCTTGTTAAAGACGGCCCTGGTTTATTAAAAATGGGACAAAATTGACATTTCTGTTAAAACGTTGGGATGGTCAGGAAGCATGAAAAACGGTGCTGTGCCATTTAAAACGGCACCTACTCAGCCTAGATTTTGCCGCCGAGCACAACTAGGAGGCAGGGCCTGGTAGTTCAGCGGCTCAGACCTCAGGCGAGTGGTGCAGGGGCTGCACCGGAGCAAGGGCAGCCAGGGCCGGGGAGGGCAGCCGAGCCTCTCCCGAGGGCAGCACTGCTTGCAGGCAGACTCACGTGCCAACTCGCGTCCCAGGCACACTGACACTGGTGCAGACATCCTGGCTGTCACCGCCAGGTGCTGCGGGCATCAAGTGGGCAGAGCCCAGGGGCGTGGAGAAGCACCCGACGGTGCACACGGGGGGCCCCACCACCCAGCAGGAATGCAGAGGGGGAGGCCGGGAGCCCCACCCAGGGGGCGCTGAGGAGGCTCAGGGGTCCAAAGTTCAGGCTCAGCCTCCACCTCCTCCTCCTGAATTCCTCTTCCCCTCCGTCTCCTCGCCGCAGGGCGGACACAGGCTGTGAGAATGCAGCGTGACGGGCCGCCAGATGTGAGTGCGTGTCGCCTCCACCACCAAGAACTGTGTCTCCAAGCTGACGCCCCAGCGTCTGCTCCCACCCGAGGGGCACCGGCAGATGGAGCCCCGCCCGACGCCCCGCAGCCCCGGGACCTCGTCCTCGTGTTCTCTCTGCCGGCGCTGCCATCTGCCAGGCGTGCCCGGGCATGCTGGGAGGGCACACGCGACGGGCCCAGGCCGTCTGCAGTGGCTGCGCGCCGCCTCCCTCAGTCACAGCCGCGCGTCGGGTGCAGCCCGCTGTCACCACGGCTGCCGCTCGCACTGCCTTTGACAAAGGCGCCCAGACTGCCAAGAGGCTCCAGTGGGGAATCCACCTGCTCTTTCTAAGGTGTGGCTGTGAATGTCACCCCCACTTGGCTCTGCACCAGCCCCAGCTCTCCGAGGCCTGACAGGAGCCCCCAGGCCTGTCCATGCGGCTCTGCATGACCCATCTCTGTCCCCTCCAGTCCTGCTGCTCTGAGGCTCAGGAGCACACACCCCTCCCCGGCATGCACTCCCCTAAACTCCCCGGTTCTCCCACCATCTGAAGTCGCCCCCCACCCCGAGCTCTGGCTCCAGGCTCCCTTCTGCAGGGGTCCTCTCGTGCCTTCCGCCATCGGAGCAGGACAGGGTGCTGTCTCCTGTTTGCAGATGCTCGACCGATCTGGTGATCTTGCTTAAGACCCCAGGCGAGGACGGGGCACAGACCCGCACCTGCTGTCCAGCTCTGGCCTTCTCCTGGGGGTCACCCACGCGGCTGTCGCACATCGGTCAGCCCCTGAGCGACCCGTGCCCAGTCCCTGAGCTCTGACTGCCCTGCAGTGGCCCCGGGAGCCATCGACGCACAGAACCAGGCCCCACAGAGCCCAGAGCAGCCCAGCCCCAGTGCCTGGCACCAGAATGGATCCACTAATCATTTCCACTGGGCCCTCTTGGCTCGAGTGTGCCTCTGAGCTGTCGGGAGGCCTGGCTGGAAGATTTTCTTTTCATCGGCATCCATCTCCCCAGCTGCTCCTGGCAGGCACCCCCGGCCTCACCATGCGGGACGCAGATGCTTGGTGCTGAGCGGAGTGAGCGGTGCCCGCTGTGGACGAGCTGCGCCCTCGTGAGCGCCCGCCTCTTCCACGCTGTGCACACAGTTGTTTGAAAGACGACTGCTCGGGACACGGAACACTGTGTGTTCCAGTAAGCGAGGGTCCTGCTTTGGCCACGTTCAGAACGGCCCGGAGGGACGTCTCTCCCCACAGCGGGCCCAACTTGGCCGGCTTCCTGCGTACGCGCGAAGAACAGCAGACCCTGCCCTCCCCTCCCGGCACTTTTATTGCTGACATGTGCCGGCACGGGCCATCTCACACTGTCAGCAGCGTCCTCAGACCCATCCCAGGAGCACGAGTCCTCGGCTCGCCCTCTTTACAGGTAGGGAAACTGAGGCAGGGGCTCATCAAAGAACCTCGGCCGGGCTCGGCTGTCTCTGGGGCGGCGCCCGAACCCCCCCACCCCCAGCATTGATCTCCGGAGGAGGCTGGGTTGGTGCTTCTGGATTGGAATGTGGCCCACCAGGAGGAGGGTCCGCAGAGGAAGGCATGCAGACCAGGCGCCGGAGCCGCCGGGCGTGTCCTGGTGTCTGGTCCTGGCACCGTGCCCACCGGCCCTGCCTCCGCTGGGAGCTCCGGCACAGCCAGGCTCGTGGGCGCGAACCCAGTCCAGGCGGGTTACCGTCGCATCGTGTTCGTTTTCGTCCCGTTGTGAAAGAATGGCCGCACGGACAGGGCCAGGCAGCGAGCTGTGCAGCTGTGTCTGGTGGGCAGGCTGTGCTCAGCACGGAGGAGAAGAAGGCGTCTCCTGACCCCACGCCCCTGCCCCGCAGGGGCCCCCAAACCTGCGCATAACCCCCAGCGTCCAGTGTGACAGGAGCACCTTCAGCCTCAGTTCGTGGGCGGGAAAGGGGACCTCGCAACACCCCTCACTGCCTCTGCCCTTCGGGAAACCTTGCCCCAGAGAAGAGTCTGTGGGGGTCGACTCAAGCAAGCAGCTGTCGAGGGAACAGGTGCCCGACAGCTCCCCGGGTGTCGGCCTGAATCAGCCTGGGTGCGCCTCTGCCATGGACGCGGGGAAGGACACCCCAGAATTCCCTGTGTGGCAGCCCGGCCCTGAGCAGGGGGAGGCCTGGGGCCGGGGCCCGCAGCCGCGGAACCGGAGTGGGTGGCTCAGCTCTGACTGCAGTGGCGCGGAAGCAGCGAAGGCGAGGACTGAAGTCTACAGGTTGAGTCTGGCATTCCACCTGACATGGTTTTGTTTTATTTTAAGAGGGGAAGGAAGGGAGAGGAAGAAGAAGCATTTAAAGAAGGAAGAGGAGGCCAAAAACATCTTTAATTGTTTAGTTGTTTATTTTGGTTTTTCACCCAGCGTGGGTCTTGAACTCGGGTCTGGGGCTTCACATGGTCCACACACCAGCATCTTAGCGCCTGAGCCACCAGGGCCTGCCCACCCGACTCTTTATTGACAGCCACCAGAAAACATGTCACTTCTTACTGGGAAAGTGGGGGGAACTTTCAGGTTATTAATATTATTTAAGAACGTTTTCCCGCTCAGGTATTTGACTATCTTCAGTGACACCACGAAGACCTTTGTGACCCAGTCTGGCGTACGAACGTCTTCAAGGGCTTCAATCCTTTGGACAAACTGCAAGGCTCCTTGCAGCCTGCATGTGTGCCAGGCGGGGGCCTTCCTCTGCGCTGCTGCCGAGTCCAGTGGGGGCCCAAGTAAATTCTAGTACTCAGAAGCGCTGCTGTTTTGTCAACTCGGGAATAAAAGGACAAACCACATCAGAGACAGACATCTGTTGGAATCTGAGGAAGTAAACTCCCTCCCTCCAGGAGTACCAGATAAAACCCGGGACATGCAGTTCCACGGGAAATCAGCAAGTCATTTTTCAGTAGAATTTGTCCCGATTATTTCACAGGACCTACGTCGATGAAAGATGTTGATTATAATGACGACAGACTAAAAATGCTTATTATAATTGCAATTGGTTACGATGATTTTATACTGCTTATTTGCAACTCAGATCAAACTGGGTTTCCTCAGTTTGTAACTGCCGAGTCCGATGACGCTGCCTCAGCCCTTGGTGAGTGTTTTATCTACTCTTTACCTTTGCACGTCAGCGCGAACCTCCGCATCGCCTCCATTTATGATCACCTCCTCCCTGATCAACTGTGCTCACACTGCCTCCACCGGACTCATCTGCCCCCAGACCAAGCCCGCAGTCGGCACCACTCTTCGTCGTGTGACTCGCAGCGGCAGACCCGCGTCATCTGAAGTGCTTCTGCGAGTCAGGAATTGGTTGGCTGCTTGGTTCTGGCGTGAGATCCTTCATGAGGCTGCGTCAATCCGAAGGCTTCAGTGTGCCTGGAGGGTCCCCCTCCACGGTTACCCCTCGCCCACCTGGAGCGTCGTTCCTGAGTGCTGGGCGGAGGCCCCGGGTCCTCCGATCACTCCCTCTTTATGGGCTAAAACTGAGCCTCAGACACACTCAGGAACCTACCAGACAAGCAAGGGGCAGGGCGTCGGGGGGGACCCAGCCCCCGACTCCAGACCTCCCGTTACGGTGCCTTTTCCACTGGCCCTGCAGGAGGCCCCGTGGAGATGCCAGGCAGGGTCTAGACCACCGAGCCCACACAGGTTGCAGTCAGGGATTAGCCTTTATCCTCCCATAACAGAAAGGCTTTCAAAGGCGCTGATCATATCTTTGTTTTAAATCGCTTGGTCCTGTAAAGTGAGATGCAGAGCGGAGGGAGCCCGTGGGGGTGACGGTGTTTCTTCGCCGAGTCTCCCTGAAGAAAGAGAAGCGGGTGAGTCCAAGCCCTGCTGCGCTGCTCAGCCTCACGCTGGGCGGAGAGGCAGTCCCCGCGTGTTGTGAAGGGAGCCGGCGACTAGCTCCTCGATGTGCCACTGGGCGTGACCTTTCTTAGGATTTCCAGGGCGACACAACCCAGAGGAGGCTGGCCACCAGAGTCAGCGTACTGACCCTCTTCGTTTATGACGTGGGAACCGCTGTCTGAAGGGACCTGGAGCCGGTTCCTCCGGGCAGAGGCCAGGCCGGGCCCAGGCACGCAGATGACACGCTTCATTTGCTCTTTCACAGATCTCTTGACAAGAAGACCCCGCCCCGTCCTGTCGGAACAACTAGAACCTCCAAATGGATGCATCCCCTTTCCCGGTGTTGCGCGTCCTGCCCTGGGTCCTGCCCTGGGTCCTGCCCTGCAGGCGCAGCAGCCGGGACGTCACAGGGTGATTTCCCGAGGCGTCAGTGAGACAAACGACTGTCCCAGGTCTGTTGGCTAATTAACCCTAAGCCTCTGGGAGGCTCCAGGCTGAACGCCCAGCTCCCTAATCCTTTCCACAGTGGTCTCTTCCATCCTTCCTCCACATTCCCTGCAACTATGAAGCGAAACTCGGCAGGGTCTCCCTGAAGAGGTGGGAAAATGAGACTGAAGCAGGTGGAACCACCTGTGAGCAGCTCCAGTTCCAGACCCGCAGCTGCTACCCAGCTGCAGAGACCCACACCCCACAGGTTTCGGAGGATTTTCCCACCATCTGGGCCCAGGAATTCCCAGGCCCAGACGCTTCCTCTGGAGCCAGAGTGTCCCATTTCAAATGTTACCCAAGCCTTTAGAGGGTCCATGCACATTCCTTGCTTTCCTTGAGACCATTTAATCCTCTCCCACGATGCCCCCACCTCCTGCGGCCACTGTGGAGTCCCATCTGTCCTCCAGACGTCACTGTCTGTCAGAAGAGGGACCCCTGCCCAACCTCAGCAGTTCTGCGCTCCTGCCTGAGCTGACTTTTCTGACAGAGGAAGCAGCATTCCGGGTTCTGAGAAATAGCCCTCTCCCCATCCTGCAGCTGGCTGGGGTCACTCCCCCTTCAGCAGTAAAGCAGGCCAAGCAGTGGACAGATGGCAGGGTCAGGGGGCCATTTTGTTCCGAAAGAGACCGCCCGTCTGACCAAACTTCCCTCGCATTCTCTGTCTCTTGGGAAACCAGTCTCGCGTTACCAGTTCATTGACTCAACACGCATCTCGGAACACAGCCGAGAAGCCAGACTGTGTCTACACAGTCCCCCTGGTTACAGAGCAGTGGGCTCTGGATTCCGTTCACTCCAAGTCCAGCAGCTGAGCAGAAAGAGCAGAGTCACAGACCCCAGAACCCAGAGCCCAGCACCCGCAGCTCCCGGAACACTGGACGGCGGCGGGGTGGGAAGAGTGAGAAGTTATTTTTCTAAGTCACTCAGTTTTGAGATGATCTGTTATGGAGCAATGACCAAAAAATCAAACAAAATCTTGCAAAATAAAATTGATAACAGTTTCACTAAATGCCTTTAAAACCTAGCACTAGGCCGCGAGTCCACTGTAACTCTAGTCGAAGAATAAGTAACCAAAGCATGAAGCAAAATTTAACACACTCAAGTCAAACGAATAATTACTTCTTAATAAGACCCACAATTTTAGGACTCCTAAGTTTGGTGCTCGCTGGTGACCTAGCAGAGTGACCTACTGAGCTCAGTTCACATGCATCCCACAGACCTGGTTTCCAGACCCGGGGCCGGAGGAACAGCCAAGGTGAACAACTAAATGAAAATAAAATAAAATGCTTCTTCCTCCTCTCTTCCTGCCTGCCTGCTCGCCTTCATTCCCGCCTGTACCTATCCTCTAACGCTACAAGAATCCTAAGTTCACATTGTTAGCTTCTCCGTCTTCACTGAGCCAAATTCCACATACATTTCCAAAAGTTGGAGCCCTTCCAGGACATTTTAGCCCAGTGCGCACGCCCCTTCATGCTCTCTGCATGCAGTGGCCTGAGACTCTGGAAGCTGTCTGACCAGGCCTGCAGCCATCTGAAGACAGCGCTGGGCTTGTGTCCTCACATTCCAGATGAAGAGACCGAGACCCAGCCAAGCGGAAGATCCCCTTGGGAGAAACAGCACCGCTCTCAGCTGAGAAGGGTGACAGATGGGCAGGTGTGTGCCTGTCCTTGAGACAGGGGAGGACAGGCATTTGCGACATGTCCCGCCCAGGAGGGGGCACCTCCGTCCTCTCAGTATTCCTGACCCCTGCAGTCAGTGAACTGATACAGCACAAGCCAGGTTCTTGAGAACTGACTTTTCAAAAAATGCTGACTTAGTATTTACATAAAGCAAGGGGCAAAGGTCACTACCCTTAGAGCTCACCTCACTGTGGTGCTAACATAGGCTCATACCTAGACCGTGTGAGCCAGTGCCAAGTACCTCTGTGGCCCCATAACGGACAGATGCCATCACAACTCTAACACAGGTGAGGCCGTGGGGGAGAGGGAGCCCCGACGCGCGACTGCGGGAGCAGATACGGTGCCGCCATTTTGGAAAGACCCATGGAGCTTCCTCAAAAAGTTGAAAATAGAAATTCCTTACAATTCCATTATCTCACTTCTGGGTAGCTGTTCCCACACAAAAACGTGAGTCTGAAGAAATGGGTGCTTACTTCAGTGTTAGTTACAATGACCACAAGCTGGAAGCAATGTAGGTGCCCATTGATGGATGAGTGGCTAAAATAGATGTGATACACACACACAAGGGAATGCTACTCAGCTATTATAAAAACTTGTCATTTGTAACAAAATGGATGGAACTAGTGGGAATGATACTGAGATAATTCAGGAGAAAGGCAAATTCTGCAGGATTTCACTGATATATGTTTTATAAAGAAACCAAACAAACAAATGAGCCAAATCAAATAAAAACAGACATTTGCTCTATAGAACCAAATCAGTGGTGACCAGAAGGGAAGGGGGAGGAGGGGAGGAAATTGGTTAAAAGGGGTCAATTATTTGGTGAAGGGTAGAACAGGACTGTTGGTGGTGAATTAACATAGTATAAACAGATGTTGATTTATGATGATCTGCATCTAAAACCTATGTCATTATAACATAATGTTTCTTCAAAAAATGGTTAAATATTATAGATGTAGATTATACTGGTGTTTCCTTCTATCAACCTCTCTCTATATTAGGGCTCCTTGGTCTCAAGGTTGATGAATGACGAGGATCAACTCTACCATCATTTTTGATTTAAACAAAAAATACACGAATCCTTAAGACTCAACTCTGAAGCTCCGGATGTAGGATGAGATGGTTGAGAAGGACGGATTCTGGGGACCCCTATAATGATGCCCCCCACCCCACAACTGGCCTCAGACTTGCAATTACAATGCGGGAGGCAATTACATGTTACAAGAATAACATGTTCCTTTGAGTGATCTCTTCTCCCTGGTTATGACAAGGCTATTTCTTGGCCACAGCATGTGGAAAAAATGATAAACGTCACCAGGTCTTCTCTGGTGAGAAGTGCTGGAGAGACAGGGACATGGAAAGAGATCTCCAAAGAAGCCTGTCAAGAAACCTTTCATACTGGCAAGCTGGACATTGATGAAAGCCACTGTGTGTCCTAGAAGATGCAATTTACTGTCAAGACAGGCATGGTTTCTTATTTAGGGCCCTCGGGTCACCAGCACCTGCAATGGCCCTGTGGGTTTGCTACTCATCCCCCATTTTCCCTTCTCCTGGGAAAAGCACCCAAACTCCCAGGGGCCCAGGAGCTGAGGGAGCAGCAGAGCGCAGGTCAGTCCCTGGACTGGGGCCATGGGCGGGGTGGTGACAATCACAGTGGATGGAAGACTTACTCAGCATCCCTGGGACTAGGCTCTCTCTGCTCCCTGGGACTTGTAGCCACAGGCGCTGGCCTCTGTGCTGAGGGAGCAGAGAGCACCTGCATTATCTCTGTTAGCGTCAGAACCGGAGGGCGTGTGCTGAGAGGAAAACGTCTTGCTTCATGAAGTCCACATATGAAGCACAGACAGGCATCACCAGAAGCTGAAACAGAGACAAAACGTCACCAGCGTCCAGGTGATCTCCCGCCCTGTCTCTCCGAGTCTGGGTACTGTCTGGTCCCTCTGCTGGGAGCTGGGTTTCATGCTCCCCTCTGTCTCTCCAGACCGGCTTTCCTCGGCGCAGCAGGACGAGGCGGGAAAGAGTGTCCCTGCCCCAGCTGCTGTGTCCCGCAGTCCCGGCCAGCTCAGCCCTCCCATCCTGCTTGCGTTCTCCTGGCGACAGCTGTTTCGGTCTTCAGTGCCAGTGGACAGGCTGACACCAGGGTCATGTACGCTGGACTTCGTCGCCAGGGAGCCGGAGGGTGCGTTTTTGTGAAGAAGGGGCTTGCAGACCCCCTCAGAGTGCCTGGGGCCGTGACGGTTTTTGAGGGGGCCTCGTGCTCCTGAAAGTGGCTGCTGTCCTCGCAGCCCAACAACAGAGGGAGCTGGGAGGGGACTCGCTCAACAGCGAGGACACAGAAACAAATACTCTGCTCTTAATTCTTCCTTTCCCAATTATTCCCGAAACCCGGAAAAGGGACGACGCACCTCCAGGCACAGGGAGGGATGGGGGTGACGGGGGGCTTCTCAACAGCCTTCGATGGCTCCCAACTCTTCCGTCGCGGTTCTGGCCGCTCACTGTTCTTCATCTCTCCGACAATGTCTTCATCTCGCTTTCTCCCTGCGGCGCTTTCCAGTCCTGCCCTCCCTCCCTGTTGCCTAACTAAGTTACAGCCTTCCTACCTGCTTCTTCGCTTTGGGGAAATAAGCTTCTTGAGTCTTAACTGGGTTACTTATCTAGTGAAGCGGCAATAACACTCCATCCTCAAATCTGATCACATCCGCCCAAAGTACAGACGCAATTGCCATCTGATACAGCCATCCCTCCGGATCCCCTGCAGACAACCCCGTGATGTATGAGATCACAGCCGCAGGGTTATTCATTTGGTGGCATTTGTCTCAGCAAAATTCAGAAAGTGACCTTCTTGCCTTGAATGGGCACCTGTTGAATACATCATAGTAAACCAATCTCCCAGCTAAATTAAGTTAAAAAGCAGGGCATGAAAAGTGTGTGTTTGAGTCCTGTCCGGGTTCCTGGGGGAAGAGTCCCTCAAACCAGGCGAATGTACTCTCTTTTGCATGTAACGAGGTGACTGTGGTGACGGGGTCTCCATCTCTTGACGACTGGGGGCTGATCTCCAAAAAGACCAAGACGTTATGAAAGGCTGGGACTCGGAGGTCCGCTCCGCCCCATCGCTCCAGGGAGGGAGGGACTGGAGACTGAGTTCTCACCAGTGACCAGTGATGGACTCAACCTGGATAAAAGCCCCACACAACGGGCTCGGGAGCATGCAGGTGGGGGAACACCTTGCTGGAGGGTGGGGGGCCTGGAGAGGGCGCAAATGCTCTGTGTGACCCCCGGGCCTTCCCCAATACCTTGTCCCTGCGTCACCCCCATTTGGCTGTTCCTGGGTGCTAGCCTTTCTTTTTAAAAAGCTGTCATTGCATCTTGAGCGTGTTCCTGAGGTCTCTGAGTCATTCTACAGAAACATCAAGTCTGATGGGGGCAAGGGCTGTGGGTCCCATCACACTGCAGGCAGCTGGGCGGAAGTGAGGGCCCCCCTGCGGCCCCGCATGGGCTGGCATTTGAAGAGGGGGTGTGCGTAGGGCTGGGCCCCTACCTGAGAGCGAATGCTCCCTCTAGGTAGATGGTGTCAAAATTGAATTGAGGTTCTGGACACCCAGCCGGGGTTGTTGAATGGGAAAATTGGTGTGAAAAAAATGACGAATTTTGGCGTCAGAAGAAAACATCCATGTCGTGTCAAAAGTGGTGAGAGAACACGTGACCGTGTCTGGTGCTAACTTCTGCCGAGAACCTGGAGAGCAAGACCACCCCTGCACTTGTCCCTGTGTGCACAGGGCAGCTGTGGACCGGACGCAGCAGGACGTCGCAGAATGCCTGATGGCCAAGAACAGAGAAGCGGGGACGGGCCTGGCGGAAGGCTTCTCCAGACACAATTCTGTCATGGTTTTCACTGTGAAGTCAGGTAAGAGGACCCTTGTTCAATCTTAGTGACGACGTCTTCATGAATGTATTCGGAGCCTCCCTTCCTCGCTGTGTCTGGACGCTGGCCAGCCAGCCACAAAGGCCAGGGCTGATCTCCATCTACTGTGGATCCTGGGTTGGCAACGTCTCTGGCTCATCATCTTCTGATACTCTGCAGCCTGAGGGCAATGATGTGTTGTGGAATTACTTCGAAGATTGAAAAAGCTGGCCCCTACCTGAATGACTGGGATAACTTTCTATTATGTGTTTTGAGCTCCTGACAGGGTGCCTGAGAGAGAAGAACCCCAGAAACATCTTTGGATTACCAGGCAGTCAGAAATAAAGCTTTATGGGAAATCTTACTCCTTGGATAACCTAAGAGTCGCCTAATGATAGACCTGGGTTATCAATATCAAACTCAGACAGGAAGAAAGGAAGAAGGGAGCGGGGGAAGGAGGAGAGGAGGGAAGGGAACGTACTATAATATGCAGGTAAGGAAGGAAATATGTACTTTAATTGGAGTTTGGCTAATAGGTACTCCAGAGAGGCCAGAGATGGCAAAGAAGCAGCACTGGGGAGAGAGGTAGAATTTTCCAGAAGAAAGGGGGAGGGGAGAACCTCAGATGGAAAAGTCACACCAAATGCCAGTGACTGGAAGGGACAAAGCGCCACCTCATCCCTTGCTACTGAAATTGTAGAACATCAAAGAAAAGGAAAAAAAATCCTAAAGCCAGAGAGAAAAGACAAGCCCCTTACACGGGAGGAGCGCAGGTCTTAATGGTCTCGGCCAGTAAGTAGTGATGTCAGGAGAGAATGAAAGTGCATCCTCATCAGCTGGAAGACCACAGCCGCCAACCTAGTTCCCTCCCCCGCCAAAGCGCTGCGTATCCATGGAAAAGAAAGTCATCCCAGCAGACACCCCGGCGGGCACCCCGGCGGACACCCCGGCAGACAAGGACAGCGACATCTCCGCCGGCGCTGCAGCAGGGCCAGCCCTGGGCCCCGCCTGTCGCTGTGAACGAAGCTGTGTGGGAGCAGCACCCAGCACCCACCTGCACTCCACACGGCTGCTTCCTGGTCACATTCCAGAGCCGCTGCCACTGACTCCGGAGGACCCACCAAGCCAAAAATATTTTGGCGCTTCACAAAAAGCATTTCCCTGATCTATGGAGCTCGCATCAGCATGGGCGCCCACTCAGAGTCATGTTCTCGATGTCCACTGCGGAGGGCAGAGCCAGCACACGCCGAGGTGCAGGCTGCCGGCCTGGCGCCTCGAGGACAGCCTCATGAGGGCTGACTAGAAGGTCACCTCTGCTTGGGAGATGGTGGAAGGGAACAGTGTGGGGAGGGTGTGTCTACAAACAGCAAAACAAAGTCTGTCTCCTCAGAGACAAGTCAGCACATCCTCTGAGTCCCAGCTGCTTCAGACAGGGAGCCGGGACCGGCCCTGTCAGGCACCCCGAGATGGTGCAAGGTCACAGGAATGACTTCGCTTCCCCGAGTCCTGGAGCCAGCCAGAGCCCTCAACGCTCTTCGCCTCCACTCCCCTGGCTCGGCCCTGCGCACTGGGGTGCGTTGCAGAGCTGAGCTCCTTGTCCTCCGAGCAGGGCCACACTGCGTCCTCTCCACGTCTCTGCTCAGGCTCGGTCCCTGACCTGGTGCCCTCCTTCCAGTGCTCGGCCTGCTTGCCCTTGCTGGTCTCTTCCAAGGAGTCAACCCTACCACGCTGCAAAACGGGCCACACGCGTCCGTTCCCTCCACTGGCTGACTTCTACCTGAGGACAACGTCTGGCTCATCTCTGTGCCCAGACAGCTCTGTCTCCGCCTTCACCCGTCTGGCTGGTATAGCCAACACCGGGAGAGACACAGGGGACATGTGCTCTGCCGTCCATAGTGCAGAAGCAGGCAGAGGCCCTTTGACATAGCACTCCCTAGCAGATGAGCCAAAAGGATGTTCCTACTGGGTTCAAGCCCCCAGCCCCGCACGTGGCTTTGGAGGTTGAGCCTGACAGGATCCTGGTGGCTGCATGAATCGTGCAGACAAACAGGGGTTGACATAAGACCCCTTACCTGAATACCCTCCCCGTCCCGTGGGCTTTTTCCTCTGGAGATGTCTCTACCCCCTCGTGGATCACCCCAGCTCTGGCCTCATACTGGGAACGCTTCACGGGATGCCCAGACACGCCTGGCAGGAGGTCGGCACGGCTCCTTCCTTCTGACCCCTGAGAGTTACTAATCCTACAACTTCTCTGCACTAAATGCCATGCAGAGGCAAACAATTCTCAGCTTCCCTGCAAGCAAAGAAAAAAGAAATTGTTTGTTCACTAATTCGAGGACCAAAGTGGGTATATCAAGGGTCTGAATAACAGGTAACTTGATTTGCCTAAACCTTGAAATAAGGAAGAATTCCTATGAAAGAATCTAGTGATGCAGACAAACACATGTCCTCGGGAGCTGGGGCTGGGAGTCTCTCCTGACAACTTCTGCAAATCAAATTCTATTACTTGGAGGAACGTTCTAAATTCAAAGACGTGCTTCTGTAAGAAACTTCAAGCCAAGTTAGAGCTGGTGACTAGTTAGGGCAAACTCTGAAACCTGGAAGACTGTATCTAAAGCCTCACGTAATGGAGGATTTTGAGTTCTCTCTCTCTTCACCTCTCTCCACTTGTCTTCTTGCTAACAGCTCCAGGTAGACAGGGCGGGTATTCTCACACCGTTTGATGAATGAGGACACAGGCCGGGAGTCCACAGCGGGTTCCCCTCAGCGACTTGATGGCAAAAAGCCGAGTCTCCAGACCCAGCAGCCCATCCCGCTGGACCCACAGGCACGTGCTTGGCGCCGTGGGTCCCACCTCAGAAAGGCTCCTGATGGCGCCATCTTGGAATTCCAGTGGTTTGAACCAGGTGCCCAGATTTGCTGGCGCTGGGCCTTGCCAATCGCGCTCGCCACTCCACGGACTCCTTCGCTATTCCCCACCCACATCTAAAAACGCCACCACGTCTGGGATGTGACTCCTGGGGCTCCTGTCCTTGAAGCCTGCAGCATCCCAAGAGCCCTGGAAGAGCCTCTGGGGAGCACCCCTGGGAGCCACACCACACTGCAGGACACATGAGTACCAGCTCTCTCTGTGCATCAGAGTCAAAGTTCTCTAAAATGTGTTTCATTAAAACAAGAGGCCCTGGGGTGTTCTCGGGTTAGATGTGATCAAACAGGCAGGATATTGGATTTCAATGTGCTCTGGAGCTGGGTCCCTTTGTCCAGTCTCTGCCTCTGACGGTCTCCCAGTCTTAACTCCAAACAAAGAAAGGCCGTGGCAGAGGGAAATAAATGGAGAAACCCAAGGCCCTCCAAGCACACCCAACCCCCATGGATGTGCCTTTTGAGTCTTAAAGGTTTAAAAACTTTGCAAAAGCAATGGGGAAGATAAAACAAAATGTGGTCCCTTCTGGCTACTTATTCTCAGGATGGATGAGGAGCAAAGCAAAATCAAATGTCATCGGAAGCTGAGAAGCGAAGTCACCTCTTGGTGCTGACCTTGGCGGGTGTCCCCCTGAAGCCTGCCCCAGAGCCCCAAGTGCCTGTGGGGCCAGTAGGAAAGCTCTGCACGGCTGTGAAGATGAGTGGGGCCGTGCCAGGGGACGAAGCCAACTCTCTCCCCAAATGTATCTTTTCCCGACTGCCTCAAATGTTTTATCTTCCTCGGATGGTCCCCAAATCCCGCTCCTTCCTTAATATTCAAGCAGCCCTCGCGCCTCGCTCCATAATTGACTTTAGATGGATTCTGCTTCCCGAACTATAACTCCCTCCGTCCTCTCCAGAGGTCCATGAAAAGTTGATGCGTAACCACGCATATAACACCAGCGAGAAAAAAACACAAATCAGAGCAAACTTGGAGATTTTTTATTATGCATTTGACAGTATTTTCTGAGCGTCAGCACAATGAATACATCTCTCTGCGACATCAGTGTGCCGCAGAGCCAAACAGTGAGTATGCATCTTAAACATGTAATTCAAGCCCTAAGGAATATGAGTTTGGAGTCACAACACACTTTAAAATCTCTCTCTCAGTCTCTACACTGAGGCTTTACTTTGAACAAACCCAGAGAAGCAGTTGGACTAGAGACTAGTTTCATAATAAATAATCACATCTCTACACTGTACACAATCCTACCAGCAAATCAATCCCTTCCATTTCCTTGGATAGATATTCACTTTGATCCCTGTAATAACTTAGGTGAGACTCCAAGAATTGAAAAGTTGGTCAAGGCAGGCACGGTCCTCCACCGCCTCCCATGTCTCCGCAGGGCGCCTTGGTGAGGGTCCCGGGTCTGTCGTGGGGGAGGCGGGCGGCCTCTCCCTGCTGGCCCACCACACCGGGACCGGTTTCCCGATGCCCACAGCTCTCCCTGTGGCAAGAAGCATGCAGCTGAGACCGGCAGAACCACCAAGCAGTGCAGTTCCCAGTTGTTGCCAATTATATACATAAATAGGAATTTACATAATTTACAAAGAGGTTGTGTCTGTGGCTGATTTTGAAAGCCGCCTTCCAGGAGCCACATTTATGGATGAAAGCAAATATTCATGCCCGGAGCCGGGGGCGCCTGTACAGGGGCTTCCTGCAAATCAGGCCTGGGAAGGCCTCGTGTGCCCATGCCCGGCTGTCTGCAAAGGACGCAGGGAGTCGGTCAGAGGAAGGGGCTGTGCGCCCTGGAGTTGGACACCAGCAAACACTTGTTTTCCCCTCCCTTGTCACAGGCAGCCAAGTTTCTTTCCCTTCACAAGTAGAATCCTGGGGGGGGCACCAAGCACAGATGACCACTTCTGTCTACATCCCAGACGGTCCAACTCCTAACTGCTGTCCTATGAAGACCCACATCCCCGGGCACCGGTGCCACGTGCCAACGACATGAGGGTGTGAGTGGGAATTCTGCTCCAGACATCAGGGTTTTACATTTGCAAAGTGTTAGCTGAGGGGCCACTGAGTCTCCAGGTGAGTCAACTTGAAAGCAGCGACTAGCTGCCGACCTGCTGTTCCTCCAAGAAGAATTTCCTGCAGGAAACTGGAGCCGAGCTGTGGACAAGGGCCCCGGGCACATCTGGGATCGTTTTACCCATGAGGGGAGATGGGGGTCGTGGGATGGGGCATTCTTGGGGTAGGGGTGCAGTGTTAAGTGAGGACCCTTTGGGCCTGATTTCTTCCCCAGTAAAGCTCCCTCCTGGTCCTTGGGGAGGTGGGCTGTGAACGGTGCCGGTGCGGAGACCAAGCCCCTATCCCCCGAGCGGGCTGGTGCCATTCTCCCGAGGGTTCCCCAGAGGGAATCTGGGCAGGGCCAGCATCTGACGGCGGTGGTCTAATGCCTACTTGATTTGTCCGTCCTTGACCTCAGCCTATTTTGGAGAAAAGGGCAAAGAAAGGGGGGAACAAAGCACATTACAAAAGAAGAGCTCTTTCCTGGCTGACAAGGAGACCCCCCACTCTAGCCTGCTCCCCTGCACTCCTTCCGGGTGCAATCTCAATCGGCCTGTGGGTGCTGCGCCCATGTGGTGGCGCCCCGGCCTCTCTGGGACCAGATGCCACCCCACCCCGCCCTGCCCCGAGGACACGGCCCCGCAGAACGCAGCTTCACCTCCGGATCACAGGTCTGGGTCGGCTCCGGCGGCCTCTCCGGGGTCAGGCTTTGCCGCTGTGGCCAGTGAGCTCCTGGGAGGAGATGGGGTTTCCATGAATCAACCGTGGTGCGGCGGCGTCGACTTCGGCGCCCTCTTCTCCAGCAACAGCACTGCCTGCCGAGGGGTCTGAAGCCCTGGCCAGACCCTGCTGATGCCTCAGCAGCGTATCGGGTGCGAGACAGACTCTCAGACTCGGGCCTCCAGGGGCCACAAAGACATACGAAGAAGGCCGGTGAATAGACCCTGCATGTCCCCAACGAGCATGTCCCCTGGCTTCTAGGCTCTGCTGTTCGGGGGGAGTGTGAGGTCGGGGAGGCCAGATGTGCTAGCGGTTATTTATGAAGAAGCTGAAAACATGCGTTTGGCGATGCGGGCAGGGTGCGAGCTACAGCCTTAATGTTCTAATGGGCTGACTTACTCCAATTCAGGCAAAACGCTGTGCAGACCAGAGGAAGTGGTCTGGAAAATGGACACAAGAGCAGCAAGGGGACAAGGGGACAGACCCGCGCCCACCCCACCCAGCTCCCCGGGCCCTGCCCTCCCAGCCAGCCCCGTGTCCTACCTGCTGACAGGGGCCGCGGGGCACAGAAATGGTCACAGGCCCTGTCATCGTCGCGGGTACAGGCACAGCGCCGCATCCTCCCTCCGGGCTGCGCGCTCTGCGGCGCCGGCCCCAGAGACCTCCGACCCCGGGAGTGTCCTCTGTAGCTGGACAGTCCATAGGGCACAGTCCGTCTGCAGAGGACAGAGTGGCGTCAGGGCCACGTCAAACGAGCATGCCCCCAGGTGCAGAACTGGGAGTGCAGACTCAGGCATCGGTGACACGGGCCCAGAAACCAGGGTGCATTTCTGGGCTGAATCTGCATCTCCCAAGGTGCCACGAAGTGCCTTCGGACTGAGGGCGTGGAGAGACGGGCAGGCCCTGGGAGAGAGATGGAAGATGTCCTCGGCCTCTCCCAGCAGCCTGGCCTCTTGGGGAGGGAGGTGAGCAGGGGTGCACACACACCTGGGCGGCCCTCCAACCCACGGGTGTGCAGGCAGGAGCTCTACCTGCGAACAGGTGGGGATGTCTGCCTTTGCCAGCCCTGCCCTACACCCCACTGCGAGACACCCCTGTCCCCGTGCCTCCACCTCTGTCTCATATCTGAGCTCCCATCTGGACCCCACCCCACCACAGGGAAACGGGGAAATCACTGAGCACCCTCAGAGCACCCTCTCCGGAGCGTTCCTTCCTGCACCCCAGCCCTGGACACGGCACTCCCCTTGGCTGGGATCCAGCGCCCAGTCCTTGTCCTGAAGCCAGCAAACACCTGGGCTGGGCGTCCGCGCCGGCCCCACCCCACCGGGCACATTCCTGCTGTGAGCACGTCGGCCTTGCAGGCTGTGTCCATGGGACTATGACAAACGCTATGACGGTGGTTAGAGACAGTCGTTAGAGACGCATCCGGCCTCGAGCGTCGCTTCCTCGAAGAGACACACATCAGCAGGAACGCGCTGTGCTCCGTGAGATGCAGCCGAGGACAATGCCGGCCTTGGGAAAAGTCTTAATATGGAGAAGAAAATCTGAAACTGCTTTCCAATTTTGTTTATGGTTGGAGCCGGGAGGAGAACAGCGGTGTCATTTGGAGGAATAAATGCCTAAATCTGCTTCTGATGCTCATGTGCATTCAAACCACTGCTCTCCAGAGAGGGGAGGAGTCTGCCCGGCAACTCAGTGGGAAAAGGTTGAAAGCAACTGCTTAATTCATTAGAACTACTGAGCAAGATTTGGGGGGCAAATTGCTAATAACAGGAGGAAACATATGTGACAAAAAGTCACTTTTCCAATAAGCCCTGGCTTTCCTGCCAGTGCCCAGGATTAGCTGCCTTGGTTTCTGCGAGCCCCACAGAGCTTCACCAAACATCCTCCTCTAAGGGGCTTCTGACATCCTCGCTGCCATTTCAAAGTCAAGTCAAATTGAATTTGCTTTCATTTGAAACACAGTCATGGAGCCTTCGGGGGGCAGTGAGGCCCAAGTGGGGGGCACCCATGTGACTGGATGCTTGGAACAGGCTTCCTCCGGGCAGGACTGGAGACAGTTAGGGATGTCGCCACCCTTTCCCTTCCCTCATCCCCTCGTCCCTGGATGAGGGCTCCCTCCAGATCAGGGTTGGCCCACCAAACCCTCTGTGCTCACAAAATAGAGAAAAAATCAGCAGCGTCCCATCCTGCTCTAAAGTGACACTTTGCTAAAACGCCACTGTTTTTCTCCGAAATGGGGAAGGGGGAGGAAGGACAGAAAAACAGAGGAGACATTGCTGTGGGGCTGGCGTTAGCAAAAGTTCTGGTTCTCCGGTCCTCAGACCACACAAAATCTCGAGGTGTTGACATTAAGCCCCGTGCCCTGTTTCTCGGTGAAAGTGACCCACAAGGAATAATAACACCCCCATTGCCCAACCAGAGCGAGGCTTGTCACTCTGAAGCCCACGGTCCCCAGTTGTGCCAGCCTGCGCAGTGCCACTCAGCCTCAGCCAGACCCTCTGCCCTGTTTTAAGCAAGGCCACATGGTATTTGCTGATAGAGAGATGCTAAGCACCATCTCTGCAGCTGGGTGCAGAGAGCTGGCTACCGGCGGTGCACGGCTGGTGTCGCGGGAACTCCGTGTCCACTGGAGGTGTTTAACGAATGCACTCTACCTCATGACCCCAGGAGCAGAGGGTGACGGAGGCTGAGCCCTAGACGACTTAGCAGATGGTCCGGACCACAGAGCCACCTCGCCCCCCAACACGTAGAACTCGGGTAACAAGAGTTGCGATGGATGCCCACCATCCACAGGTTAAAAAAGGCCAGGTGGGTGTGCCCTGGTGGCCTCACGGTCTAGTGCACCTGGGAGCAGTCCCACATACATCCCAAGGTCTAGGGTTCAAGACCCGGGGTCACGGTGAACAACAAACGTGAAAAACTAAATAAAAAATAAATAAAGCTCTTACTCCTCTCTTCCTTCCTTCCTGTTTGCCTGCTCACCTGCATTCTTGCCTGTACTTTTCCTCTACAAAAAAAAAAAAAAAAAAAAGGCCCGGATTTGCCTCACGTTGGTAAATCTTAAATAAGAATTCTATGCTCCTACCTGAACAAACACCTCAGAGTCTTGCGTGAATTTAGGATTCTGGGCTCTGTACTTCCATGCTGGAATGTGGAATGTGGAAGCCCAAGGAGGATCAACACTTGTTCCATCCTGTTCTGCCACCTGAGAGGAGCCTCATCCACGCTCACGTGGATGCCCAGCCAGCACCCCCAAGCGCCATCCACCTCTCACCCTGCAAGCAGCTGCCTCTTGTCCACTTGTAGGCCCTGGGAAGCACATGCACAGGCCCTGGACGTGGGCTCAGGGACATCTGGTTTGAGGAATCCAAGATACTTGGACCATAGTTCAGAGAAGGAATATATGCATTCAGTGCAGACTCAGGAGACATGGCCAGAGGAGGGTCAGACACAGCCCTTTAACCACAGGCCCAGGGCAGGGGTCTTCCTTATTCAGGTCCAAGAATGATTCCCAGCCCCTCAGGAGTGGAAAGCAGGTCATCTATTCCTTTCGTCCCTGCCCTTGACCTACCATAAGGCTGGGCAGAAGAAGATCATTTATTGAACAACTTTCTAGCCTGAAGAATTCAAATAACCACAAAACTCATTACGAAATATCTCCAGCATTTTCCAAGCATCCGCTAGATAGACAGATAGAGATAAATGTGTCTCTATCTAATCTGTATATCACTATATCTCTCTGTATCTATATATCTACATCTCTAAGAGTGATGGGGACACAGAAAGGCATGTGTATGTCTGGGCTTCAGAAGTACACACGCTACTGGGGTATGAAAACAGGTAAAAGGAAACATCACAACTCAATACACACAGATCTGTAAGATATGTAGAGAACAGGAAAAGCTACCAGCCGAGCCATCATGATGTGACATGACCGTCACTCCACCCTGTCAACAGCATCCTGACCTACAAAAGAGTTATTGGGCAGATTGAAGGAGATACTGTATTGCATGAAAAATGCTTATCAAACTCTGAGCGACAGATTCACATTACCTACTGTTTCAGCTTATTCAATCAGTGAGTGGTCTGAGGCAGAAAAACCCCGCCTCCCAGGTGTGCATTTGAGATGCGTGACTAAGCAATAAAGACATGTAAGGAGGACACAGCGTGCCCCAGCCGTGCCAGTCTTTGCTTCCTTGTGGCTGGACGCTCTCCAGCACAGTCTGACCATCGACAGCCTGGTGGATGGTGGACTGGAAAGACCTCATGCTGGAGCCATGAAAAGGAAGGGAAGCCAGCAGAGGACCTGAAAGCAGCATGCACTGCCGGACCAGCTGTTTCAACCTGCTGCTCCCAAGATCGGGAGAGTGTGGTCCCCTGTCAAGAAAAGCTGCCTCTCACATCTGTCCATGTTTCGGTCACAACGCAGGGCTCCATACAAAAGAGAAGCAGACGAGATGCTCCCTCCAAACTTTCTCAGACAAAACAAACCCGCCGCTCCCACACATGCAATAGCCGTTCACATCCAGCTCACACATCCAGAACATTTGCTATGTGACTGGTACTGATGCGCAAACCTCACGTGTTCCTTATTTATTTACCGTGTCCCCCAAATGTCATCTATAAATGTTATGAAATACTAAACTTCAAAATCTCCCAGCTTCATCCTCCATCTGCATTCTTACCGAAAGCACTTGATTGTTCTCTACAGAAGTATTTAAATAAGGAAAGATTCCATTGTTGAGGTCACAATGCACTGATGATCTCCACCTTTCCGATCAACAAACCGGCATCTCTGCCTGGCGTCCTCGAGGAGATGAAGAGATACAAAGTCCAGTCGAAGGAGGAGAGTGAACAGCCTCAGCAGCCAAGTTCTAAATTTTGAGGAAAAACTTACCAAACTGCCACTCCCTCCACAATGCAGTGTTCCTCTTACCTGCCACCCCCCTCACTGAATAACGTTCAACAAATATTTGCTGAGCATTTTTCGATGTGCGTGCACTGACCCAGACCTGGGCGCAAACCCCTGCAGGGGTCGCACACACCAAGTCTTAGGTCAGCACCTAAGCGGAGGTCAGCACACTGGCCTCTGGTGGGCTTCATTCAAGTAATGGCTATTTTTCTATCTGAAAATGGTACCGAAGCACCCCAATTTCCAGCTTCTCCCATCATCTGTGTCACACCACGCCTGACCCAGCTGCAATCTTCTGGAGCTGAGTGATGACGGAACCGGAGCCTCCCTCCGACCCCGTCCCCCCACGCTGCCTTGCTCGCTAGCGCTCACGGGCTGGCTCTCAGGGCCATCCCCGTTTACCGCTGCTAGTCTAGGGGCCTGTCCCACAGAGCAGAAGCCAGACGGGTCCCAGAAGGGTGACCAGATTAGCACTTGATACTATTTTTGTAAATATGCTTGCTGACTTTTTCTGTTTTTAAAAGCCTGGATTCTGACTGGATGTCTCCCCAACACACAGGACACTGTCTCTCCACAGAGAATACCAGGCGATGCCCCCATCCACCCCCTTTCCTGCTGCTGTCGGGCCCAGGGGACACGCGGACCAAGGCACGACTGCGGGCGGGTCCCGCCACTGAGAGTAGAAGAGACAACTGTCCCCAGCAGACGGCGGTGCTGGGGGATGGCCCCAGCAGCAGTCATAGGACAGCGGCCCCCAGCAGCCCTTTGAGACAAGCATGCTCTCGCTTCGGCTCGACTTCAGGCCTTATTAAATTCCTTCCTTCGAAGGCACCATTCGCCCTCCTGAGCTAAGAAGCAGCTTCTTGGGCAAGAACGTGTGTGCACACCATCTTTGTCACCTTGTCCAGAAGGAACTGATAGCTCGGATCTTCATTCCAAGCAGTAAGGAAGACGGGGGGAGGTAGCACAGGCTGGGGCTAAACACCTGAAGGCCTAGGAAGCGTCCGTCCAGCGCCACAAACTCTGGTCCACGCAGCACACAGGCCCGGGGCAGCAGGAACATGAGCTCAGGACCCAGACCCACGCGTAGGACTTAGGAGCAGGGCACCTCTAGGCCCGAGGTCACGGCTGCTTGTTCTGTCTCCTAGAATCCAGGTTTCTCTTTCTCCGGAGCATTCTCTCCTCTCCTAGGTGATAACTTGGGGGGATGATCAGTCAATGCGCCTCACCTTTCCCTACGGCTCAGATGACCCAGGCCACGCCAGTCACACCCTCTCTCCCAAGACAATGAAGAAAGCAAGTCAAGACTGGAAAATACTGGACTGCTCCTGGCCAGGTGACTCCATCCTGCCTTGTCCGCTGCACTGTGGCCTGGGACCCCGGGCCTGAGCATCCCCCTTCTGTGTCTTTCCAGCAAACTTTGAGCTTCTGTTCTTGTGATCAGGGACCTCTAGCCGACTCAGGAACATACTTTCTTGAGACTGAGGCGACGAGAACTCTTGGGTTTAACAGGAAGACCCAGGGTCTCTCCAGCTGCTGGGAACATGAGATTTTCTTCTTTGCAACAAAACACAAAGGAGCGCGTTCGGAGTTGGGACAAAGCCCAGCCAGCGAGGCCGGCTGGAGTCCTTTCTTCCCAGGTGTGCCCGCTGGGGGGTGTTTGGTTTGGACCAGCGTCCTCAGGGCAGGTGGGAGCAAACACGCCACTCTCCTCCCTCCAGACACCCAGCCCCGGACCCTGGGGCTCACCCTCTGGAGAACTTACTCCTTGTCTCTCATCAAACGCTCATGACGGTCTGGTGGGGGCCAGGCCTCCCTCACACCAGACGGCCAGAGAGTGCCCTGCAGCCTGCAGGAAAGAAAGGAGCCTGGAAAGGTGGCTCTGGGCGACCCGTCTGCCCATCTGACTTCTGCAGAGCATCCCACCAGCAGCAGGACGTGGACTGGGAGACCCCGAGGAGGCCCACCTCCCCCGCCGCCCACTGGCACGGAGATGCCGCTGTGCCTCATAAACGGTGGAAGACGCTAGACCTTTTGGAAAGAGCAGAGTAAACAATGTGCTGTGGGTTCAACTTTTGACAACTGTCCTCCGCCCCCAACCACGCCTTTAGGCTTTATCCTGGACTTGGCTGACTGGCTACTTTACAGTCTCAGAGACAGTTTCACAGAACGCTGCGCACCGACCCCTGCCAGTCAGACCGAGGACAAGGGCTGTTTCTTCGCCTGCGTCTCACACGTGGCTTCCTACCGCCCCAGGGGCCGCCACAGCTGGACCGTGTCCCTCCTGCCCGTTCACCTCTGCACCAAGCAGCGGAGCAGGGACGGACTTACAGTGGGTGGCAGTGACGCAGGTGTCTCGATGCCAAGTGTCTGTGGAGGGGGAGGGAGGGAGGGAGGCAGGAAGCTGTATCAGTCACTACTTCTAACCTACACCTAATGTCCCAAACGAACAGGATTCCTGGCTGCCTTCCCGGGACAGTTGCTGCTGCCATCAGCCGGGCCAGCCCCGAGAGTCTACCGGCAGAGAACACGGGCAGGGCTCCTTGAACTCTGCTTCTCCGTCTCCATAGCAAGGCCTGCAGGCCACACAGCGCCGCCGAGGCCGCCGCGCCAGGGGAGCGGTGGCGGCCGTCTCCCTGGGCTGGCGGACCCAGGCTGTGGTCCCAACTGAAGGCCAGCGGGCTGACAGTCCCCAGTGAGTGCCTCCCCTCTGGGCTCGAGAGACGAAGGGACGGGCCTGGGTCAGTGATGCTCAAGCGCCTCCCAACCGCAGGATGGTAGGGGAGGCCCCGACGCCACCAGCCTCCCTGCACGGCGAAGCCCGGGCCCCCGCCACACCCAAGTCCCGCGGCTCAGCTGGTCTCCCCGCAGGGCTCAGCTCACAAGGCCACGTGGAGGCGGCATGAGGGGTCAAAGGGAAGAAGGATGACAGGGAGATGCTTCTGTCTTGGTTGCGAGGTGGGATCTTCAAGAGTTACGGCTCTAATATCAGAGCAGCAAACTCCTCCGCGTGGCGAAGGAAACTATCAGCAGAGCCGCCAGGTTAGTGGCCTCCCCCATCTGGTGCAGGCCCCAGGCGTCCGTCCGCAGAGCCGGGCTAGAGTTTCTGTCCCCACCCCCGTGACCCTGCCGAATTCCAGGTCGCATGCAGGCATGAGAGCCCAGGTCTGTCTGGCAGGGCCTCGTTAGAGCTTTATGCAAAGCTGCAGACAGATGTGGCTCAAGAGGGCGCTCAGCAGGGGGAATTCAGGGGTAAAACAAGGAGGGGTTTTTTTAAGGTTGTGGAAATTTGCAGAGGGGTCTACAGACGCTGGCATGCGTCTCCTTCAATGGAAAGCAAGACAAGAGGGCCTGCCAGGTCCCAGAGATCGCCCCTTGAGGGCAGAGAGAACCCTGAACACAGACACCTCACGGAGACGGTCACAAAGCTGTCCTCAGCTTCCTCCGAATGTCACCGCCCTCGTCCTTGTGTCCTGTCCCGTCGGGCCCTCGGGCGGATTGGTCACAAAACGAGGACAACTTGAGTCCCCTCAGGCCCAGACCTCCCCACAGGGGAACCCAAGACCAGGGTGAGGTGAGGGACAAGCAGAGGCCGGCGCTGCCTTCTTTGCAAATGCTGGAATCGGCTGCTCAGGACTCCTCCGCGCCATGTGGATTTTCACTGCACCGGCACGTGCTTCTCTTCACTACGGAGCTCTGACACCTCCCTTCACGGTGGTGTCACGCACCTCGCCCTGCTCTCAACCCGCAGAAGCCCGTGGAAATCAGACTTAGAAGGATCCAGAAAAGACACACACTCCTCCGTCTGCCCGCTGACTGGCTTCTGACTGGCAATGAAACTGTCTCTCGCTCCCCAAGTCCTGGGCAAAGCCGCCCGGCACCTTGCCTTCCTGCAGGCGAGCAAGGAGCCTGTGTCTGTGTTTTAAACACCGGTCCAGCACGGAGCTCCGGGCCGCCCCCAGCCGGCGTCGCCGATGGCCCTGGGCAGGCCATCACAGGGGCCTGCGCAGGCGGCCGTGGTCTCCGAAGCTCTAGGCTCCTACCCGGGGCCGGGGTGGACGGAAAGGCATGGACGGTGCCTTCCTGTGGGTCAGTCTGGGACACCTGGTGGGCAGAGTGTGATAAACCCGTACACAGTGTGGTCGCCTTCTAAGTCAAAGGATTCCTGTCCCACGTGGGGGGAACATGCATGTGTGTGCCTGCGTGTGCGTGTGTGTGAAGAACTTCTCCACGTCCCTCGGAAACACTCCTCCCTGCGGATCAGCCGAGCCCGTCCATGTGCTTCAGAGCCGAGCGTGCTTCCTGGGGAACCCGGAGTCCGAGGGCCCTCAGCCCCCGCCGCTCGGCGCAGGGTGGACAGCTGGAGCTGGCAAGCGGTGTGGGGCCTCCACCAGGGAAGCGTGCTTGCTCCAGTGCCCTCTGTTTCACATTCTTGCAGGAATAAACCACACCAGAGATGCCGGAGCCTTTCATCTGCCTTCAGATTTAAGGCCAAGTTTCTAGCTGCAGCGTCCCTTTCATCCTGCAGAAATCCCAGCTGTCCCTCCGGGTCACACCGGGTGGTGACCTCCTCGCACTGGGTTTTCTTGCTGCACATTGACCGGCCTGCAGCCTCGGCTCCACACCAGCTGCGCCTCAGCTGAGCCTGCTTTGCTCCCGCCTCGCCCACTCGGCCCCACACGGGCCAGGCAAGGGGGCTTCTCGGTCCAGTGACCTAGCAGGAAGGTCACCTGGAGAGCGTCAGCCCTTCCAGCAATGCTGACATGCATCCCCAAGCCCCTCATGCTGGAAAAGGGTCTCCTGCGGTAGAACGTCCTAAGAGCCGGACGACAGGGCTCAGCACCAGCATCTAAACTGGGCTCCATTTCCAAGAGGGAGACAGCAATGGAGACACTGGCAGACACATCCCAGAGTAGAGAACAACTGTGACCAGGCAGAACTCTGCGTGTAAGGTCATTTCTAGCCTGGACAACACCATCCTCTAGGTTCTGATGCCTTTACAGCATTTTGTAAGCTGATGTCCACAGTGTGTCCTGGGACCCACTCCCCAGTGACCCTCCTGCATGTCCCTGGTGGTGTGTGTGAGCCTGGAAAGGCGGGTCCAGGGCCTCCAGGGGGTCCTCAGGCGGCACAATGCCAGGCATTACGTTTCCTCTGTGGAACTTGTTCAACCAGAACGTAAGAACCAGACAGAGCCTGAGATTCCTGCAGGAGCAGATTCTCCCCGGCCATTCCCACGATCCTGGAATACCAGCCCCCAGTCGCTGCCCCTCCCCATTTAACAGAGGGAGCCCCACATCCCAACACTCAGGACACACCAGGCACCGTCTCCCAAACGCGCAACATTCCCTCCACCCCGGGAGCAGCGAGCGGGGAGGCACAGAAACCCGGAGGGAGGGCAGAGGTGGGAGGGCGGAGGTGGGAGGGCTGCGCCTCTTAGCCTGGGACAACCTTTGGCCACAGGCACACCTGCTCCATTCTCTGCACCTCACAGTCAAACGCCGCCGACAGACTGTCCTCTGAGCAACACCCACGATGGCAGGACGAAGGTGCAGGCTCGCCGTTGTGACTCCAGGAGGCCCAGCCAGACCAGGCTTGGCGGGTGCCAGCAGGCTGACCTCAGCAGCACTGGAGAAGAGCTCACTTCTCCAGCCCCAGACGGGAGCCGGCCCAGGCGGGTGGACACAGACCCCGGGCCACACGGTCATCCTGAGGGTTGTGGCTTCGTGGTGCTGAGGGCGCGAGAGGCCAGGACTTCCCCAAGGATGTCCACCTGCAATCTCACGTCATCCGCATCACCTGTGCTCCTGAGTCGCAGTCACGTCAACCCTGGCTGTCATCCGCCTCCCCGAGAGGATCGTGGGGCCAGAACGAGTCTGTTCTCAGCTTCGTGGCTGCATGTCCAGCAGCATGTCCAGGCCTGGCTCCTGGGTGGGGTGACAGCTGGCGGGGTCCCTCATCACGGGAGGGGGCACAGAGGGTTGTGGGTCTGGATGCTTCTTTTCCACGGGATGTTCTCAGTTCTGCAATGCCCCTTCCTGGAAGCGTGTTGATATACTTTCTTGAACAATGTGGGGGCAAATTTTTGTTGAATTATTGCCTTTTTGTGGTAGAAAACATTCAAAGATGAGTTTAAATGTTGTGTTAATTATTATCTTTTTTTTTTTTTTTTACTCTACTTCTTGGAGAGGAAAATGAAACAAAGTGCCATTCCACCCAGACTGAGTCAGCAAGGCAGGCTCAGAGCACCGGGGTCCAGCCGTCCCCGGGGAGGTCACAATCCGCACAGCAGGGCATGGAGGGCGGGTGCCACCCCTGCGCAGCGGGGCGTCGGGCAGGATGCAGGATAGACTCTGGGTCTGGCGGCTTCCCCGCAGGCAGGGCAGGGCTTCCAGATTTTCCACCACAGCTGTCATCTCCAGCACCCTGCACTGCTCTTCCCCCGAAGGCATTCCTCCTTGTCAGCCCATGGGGCTCAGATTCGGGTTTGGAAAACATGGCCACTGTCCCAGCTCCAGTTTGCCTCCCTGCCGTGAACCGGGACGGGCAAGCAGATGGCGGCTTCGCTCGACTCCAGCACGAGACGGGGCAGCTTCCTTGTGCGGAGGGGACGGCAGGCAGCGGGCGGCCCCCACGGGCACAGCGGGAAGAGAGGAAGAGCTGTGCATCATCCTCTCACTGAGGCGCGGTACCCTGATTTTTGGCCAAACAGAAGATATTCGCTCCCACCAGCAGTCTAGGTGCTGGGAAGGGGCGTTAGATGAGATCACCACTGACGTCAGGTCTGGGGACGTGAATGAGACAGAGCCCAGGGAGGCCAGGAATGAAGAGGGCGAGGGGGCGCATCTCAGCAGCCGAAGGCCGGGCCAGAGAAGATGAGGCCCCGCAGAACGAGGGAGGAGCTCCACCTTCTGACGCCCTTGGACGCAGACTCCATCATCAGCCCCGCGTGAGCGTCCACAGACACGTCCCACGAGTGCACGCGGGCACAGCGCACGCCCCGGCCGCGGGCCCTGTCTCTGAAGTCCCCGACCACTGCAGCCCCGGCCGTGGCACAGGACAGCTCTGCGTCACGAAACAGGGTTCGGCCCGACAGGGGCCGCACCCGGGTGACAGGATGCCTCCGGGTGTGACGGTCACTCTGCAGCGAGTCACAGAGCCTTATGTACCCACGGACTTCCTGGGGCCCACGGCAGACGCTCTGGACGCACCCCAGTAAAGCCCCATTTGCACGTGCGCCTGCAGGGGTGCACGGCCCCAGAGCGCCAGGCCGCCTGGAAGGAGCGCCCGGTGGTGGGACCTGCGGCCCAGAGCCCGGGGTCAGCACGGAGGAGGCCGAAGAACCCAGGGGCAGGAGGGCATCAGAGCCACCCGGCATGACTGAGCATCTGCCCCGAGCTGGTGCTGACAGACGGGCCGGCCAAGTTCAGGTCTGGGGACGTGAGTGAGACAGAGGCCAGGCAGCAGCTGTCTCTGGAACCTTCAGGAGACTTAAAGAGACCCAGTGGGGTGCCGCAAATATTTGGATTTCGGCGTGAACTCCCGACTCCTGCAGCTTTGCGGTCCTAGAGATACCAGGGGCCTTACTCATAGCATGTCGCACCTGCCAGGAAATGTGGGATTGTGTCTCTTCCTAAGCGCTCAGTGGCCAGGCGGGAAAGATACCAAAAGCTGAAAATGGTCCCAAGCTGAAGGCTCCTAGTGTAGGCACAAAACGCAGGACGCCCAAGGTTCCCACAGCAGCCAGCAGCAGGGCTGGGAGGCTGTCACACCCTGGAGAAGTTTCCAGAGATGAGTAGGGTCTGCTAATGGGCAGGAGATGACAGCCGAGGGAGGGGATGCTGGCGACGTGGGGCTGAGACAGGAGGGGAGGCAGAACCTGGGAGACACTGTACCCCACCCACTGCTGTGCCTTCAGCTCAGGAAGGTTCAGTCTTCCATTTCCCCACAGCCCACAGTCCCTGTCCCTCCGGCCCAGTTCCTCCCATAGCAACCTTGTCGGAGATACTTCCAAGAGCCCGGCAGACTGGTCTACATGCGGACAAGCGTTTTCGGAAGAAAGGAGAGAAGGAAGGCGGGAGGGACAGAGGGAAGAAAGGGAAAGACGAACCATCTGGAAAAATCTTTCTTCTAAAAATTATTTTGCTTTAATTTCAAAACACTGGAGCCTGGCTATTGTCATTTTTGTTTCCCTGAGGAGTTCTCAGGGCTGCAAACACCAGGTTTAATCCTTCTCTTGCAGTGTTTAATAAAATGGTCAGGGAAGAAGGGAAGAGGTAAATCACACGGTGAGAGCAAGGTTCTCCAAGTGGCCTCCTGGAAAAAGTCAAACGCCCGTGACTTCATCTCGGGCCGTACAAGACAATTTGGAATTATGACACCAGATTCCCCACGTCAGGGCTGTTGTGTAGTCTCCCGGACAGCGTTCAAGGGTCCCCCCAGCAAGGCTCGGGTTCGGTGAAAGAGAGCAGAGGGAGTCCCCAAACCCTCCCCTCCCTCTCCGTCCCCGGCCCCCTGCCCCTACGCCATCCACGTGGCTTTCTCTTTCTCCTTCTAGTCTCAGCTGGGCACTCTAGCCAAGGTGACACAGATTCCCACTGTCCCTGCCCTGCAGAGCAGACCTGGCCCGACTAGATGCCAGGAGATAAGAATCAGAACATGTCACAGCACGGGAGGCTGCCCCACCACTGCCCTGGAAGAGACGGCAGTCCCGATAGCCACGCCAGCGTCCCTCCTGGCACACCTCACCGACCTCCCCACCCAGCCTCCCGCGTGGCCTTGGTGCTTGGCGTAGCCGCTCTGTTTGTCCTTCTGGCCAAATGGGGTGACCCTCCAGATCTGCCCCAGCTGTGCCAGAGGTTTCCTGCCACCTGGTGTGAAAGACATTCATCCCCCAGGTGCATGCCTGCACTTTACTCTCTAAGTGTCCCTGGCAGGTGGTGCTCAGGGTGCTCAGGGGTGGGGCGGCATGGGCACAAGGAAACCACCAGGGACATGAATGCAAGTGGTTCCCGACACAGTGGCAAAGTCGCCTCTGCAGGACAAGGCTTCCCCCTCGCTCACAAGAAGCTGCTGGATTTGATTTCCTGTTGGGGCAGAAGCAGGCGTTCAACAGAACCCAAAAGCACTCGGGGGGAGGGGAGGGGTACTTAGAGGCACATGGCCCTAGTCCCAGACTTCACAGATCGGGAAAGCATATCTCAGGAGGCGAGTGGCCAGAGCAAGGCCGCCGTCCTATTGGCAAGAAGACTTGCCTGCAGAAGGGGCTCCCCAGCGCTCAGTGAAAGGGTGATGGGGGCACCATTAGTTCCTCCCCAAGCAGGGCACCGCCTCCAGCACCTCGGGCAAGGGTCAGCTTCACACAAGGAAGACCCCAGCAGGGCGCAGTCTCAGTTCTTCACTATGAGCCCTTAGAGACTGGAGAAGGGAGCCCCGTGGGCACACCGCCTCGAAGGAAGAAGAGGTGGGGGGCCCCTGGAATTCCGCCCTGCCAGCGCGGGTTCCGCCAGGCCCTGCCAAGCCCACCCCATGTTACCTAGAGAGCAGAGTGGGCAGCTTTCAAGGAATCTGAAACTCCTTGGAGCCTGGCAGGGTCAGGAGGAGGGACAGCCCACTTTGCCCCTGGGGCCAGCAAGAATGTTGGGGCTTCCTCCATCACAGAGGGCCTTCTCAGGTGTCTAATCCCCAGCTGGCCCATTCGGCCCAGAGGGCGGGCTTCCACTTCCAGATGGGTCAGAAACTCCAGATTGCGTTTCTCCTGGGCCAGGCCCCCCAAGGACCGGGGAGTCACACCACTGACCCAGAGACTGGAGCTGGGCTACCAGAGACCCCATGTGAAGGTGAAAGCCCTGCTGGGCCTGAGGGTATGGGCAGCATGAGGCTCTCAGGGAGCCTGAAGATGGGGGCCAGCCGGCTGACTCACTCAGGAGTGTTGACCCAGATGATATCCAGGTGGCAATAGTAGACGCACTCCTTGTCCTTGTAGGTGAAACACGTGCAGCGCCTGTCTCGGTGGTGCACAGGGCCCCCCTGGGCCACCAGCTCCCCAAGCCGATCTGGTCCCTGCTCTGGTCCAGAGCTTCTGGGCATCAGACCCTCTGCTGCAGCCGTGGTCGAAGTCTCCTGGATGTCCCCTGCAGATCTGGCTGCAGGGGGGCGCTGCGGTACCCCACCCCAGCCAGTGTCTCCAGGCTGGGCACCAGGCACCAATCCTGCAGGAGGCAGATTGAGGGGTTCCTGAGCTCCTGAGCACATCTCCCGGACAGCCCCCCACCCACCCCCAAACACCTGGGGGAGGGGGCAACCAAACTCTGCAAAGTTTGCGAACTAGTTGCAGTTTCTGTAAAGTCTCTAAGCTGTGCTGAACGTTCTGAAAAGCTGGCAAAGCTTTGTGCAGTTTCTGAAGTTTGCAAATTATGTGCACGCTCGGTGGTTGAAAAGCTTGCAAAGTATTTTCACTTTCTGCAAAGTCTGCAAACTGTGGAAAACTTGCAGGGAGTTTGCACACTTTCTGAAAACTTTGCAAGCGTACTGCACTGTTTCCCAAGGGTTTGCACACTTTTTGAAAAAGTTCTCAATTTCCTGAAAAAAACTGATGAGGTCGTTCCCAGACACAGGTCTCCAGCCTAAGCTGGGCTGCAGCCGCCCGGGGCCCACAAAACGGTCCCTGCACTCAGCTTTGCTCCCCGTTAGCCCCAGGCGCCGCAGGGGTGGCAAGCCCAGGCTGCTCCCCGCAGGGCACCTCCGGAGCCCCACCCGGGATCCTTTTGTGTGCGCTCCCGCCACAAGGCACCGGCCCGCCCGCTTACCTGCGGTGGCGGAGGTCACGGTGAGCCCCAACAGGAGCCACAGCCCCGGCTCCATGAACCCCGATCAGGCGCGGAGCACCGGCGGGAGGTCAGACGCCTGGGGACGCCGCAGGGCGCTCGCCGGGCACTGGCCTCGCCCTCCAGCGGTGGTCGTGCGCAGCCGGCGCTGGCTCGCTGCGTCCGGGCTCTGGCCAGGAGTGGGGGGCGGCGGCGACCGACCTCAGCGCGCGCTGCCCATCTCTGCGCAGGGCTGGCCGGCCGCGCTCGGCTTTTCTGCTCCCGCACCACCCCCTCGCCTCCCCGCCCCGACGGGGGCTGGAGCTGCCGCCGGGCCTTTGAACCCGGGGCGCACGGGGGTCGCCTCCCAGCGCGGGGCGCACCCTGCACAGCGGGGGCCGGGCGCCCTGCGGGCGGCAGGCGGGCGGGTGGGCTGGGAGCGGGCAGGGGCGGCCTCCGGAAGGCCGCGCGCTCACATCTGCACACACGCGCACACTTCGGCACTCCCTCCCGCCCACCAATTTGCTGCTCTGCACGGGCGGCCCTGGCCCCCAGCTGCAGGAGAGGAGAAAAGGCTGTGATCTTTATCTCGGGGTGAGGGAAAGAAACATTTCTCCACCTCACCTAATGACACCTTACCCTTGCAGGGGAGCCGCGTGCCAAGGCCCTGGGCGTACTTTACACTCCTGAGTCATGGGCACGGCGGCCTGCCCCCTACTCCTGCGGGATCAGAGGCGAGGGTGTGAGCCTTGGCCGGGGAGCAAAGTCAACAGACAGCCTGGTCGGGGCGCGGCATCCCATCTTCACCCCGGGTCCCGTCTTCTCCCGGGGTCCCGTCTTCACCCGGGGTCCCGTCTTCTCCCGGGGTCCCGTCTTCACCCCGGGTACCCGTCTTCTCCCGGGGTCCCATCTTCTCAAGCCACAGACCATGGGAAGGCAGGCTCCCCTCCCCAGGCAAGCCCTCCCAGGCCCCTTTATTTCCCAGTCCTGCACATGGGGGCTCTCCCAGCTCACCCGAGACTTGTCTTCTGCACCCACTGGGCACCCACAGGAAAGAACTTCCTTCTAACGAACACCATCTGCGCGAAGACCGGTGCCTGGGCATGTGAATAGCTCTAAGGTACTTGCGGATGAATGACTGGAGAATGCTTCCCGTGGACTTGGCCCTGGACTTCTGTCCTCAGCCAACACCAAGCAGCCTCCCTTACTGGAGTTCTGGGCCTTGGAGGGAAGGGGGCCGCCCTCCAAGCAGCCTGGGGCACTTCCCTCGTGGCTGCTGTCTACCTCTTGTCTCGGGTGGAGTGCTTTGTCCGGAAACCGTGGGAGAGGAAGGCCGCACGGAGGAAGAGTCGGGTCTGAGGTGCTGGATCACTCATGTGTCAGGGCACTGAGGTCAGCTTCAATCATGTCCACAAAGCCTTTGACACGCCTCCCAAAAAGGTGACATTGGATACCTCCCTAGGCCCCTTTAGCCTGAATGACCAGTTGTAAAAAACGAATGCAGCAGAAGTGACAGGAGTGACTTCTAAGGCGAAGTCATAAAGAGGACACAGCTCCCCCTGGCTTCTCCAGGTCCTGTCTGTGGAACAAGCCTCCACACTGTTTGGAAGCCCAGCGGCCCACATGGAGGGGACCCCACCTGGAGAGAGGCTGAGGCCTCACAGCCACCAGCCAGGGCAGCCCCTGATGTGTGAACCAGTGAGCCTTCAAGTCTTCTAAGTGGCAGTGAACTGTCCCCAAGGGCCCCTTCTGAATTCTGACCCATGGAGCCCTGTGTGTGATACATGGTCTCACAGCAACCTGGGGTCATCCACGTCGCAGAAACTAGAAAAGCACTTGGGCCCCTAAAACTGAGTTGGTACTGGAGTCCCTCCATCCTCACCTCCCCCCAGGTTGCCCAGCCGCTATACCAGTCAAGGAATAGAAAGCAAAAGGCATCAACAGGACAGATACTCTGTAGGGGCCTTCTGTGCCATTGTGTTTGTGTGTCCATTCCTTGCCATGAAAATTAGAAAAAACCCAAAGTAGCATCATCACTGGCCTTCCTAAGCTGGCGTTGGGCTCACGTCATTATTTTCTCTTTCCTTGGAATGAACACCACATAGCCCTGATGGCTAGGAGCATGGCTGGAGGAAGAGGAAATATTCTCATCTGCTCAAAAGAGAAAGGAGGTGGAGCCGTTTCCTGGGCTGGTCAGAGACAGTGGGCGTCAGCCCTGCTTCAGCACCAGCCCCACCCAGGGCCACTGCCCCCAGTGGCTTCGCTCACCAGGTACATCAGGGGTGGTCACCAGGGTGGCACTGGCCCTGCCTTGAGAGTCTTCTATCGAGTCGGCTGGGGAAGCACCCAAGGATATGGGCGTTAAGACCAGAAGATACCACCCAGAATTGAGAAAGGAAGATGGGCCACCAGCTATTAGAGGACAGCGTCCTCCCTGGTCCTTGGGACAGCCTGAGGTGGTAGTGCCCTGACCTTCCACATCGCCTGCTCACCAGAGAGTAGCACTTCCCTTTCTGGTCCTCCGCAGCCTTCAGCAGGCCCAGGGCGACGCCGAGTGGCGTGTCTTTAACGCACTCTAGGGATCTCCCACTAAGCAAGAGCAGGCCGACGCCGAGAGCCATGGGCGGGCCACAGAATCCAGCCGGGATTTTTCCCTTTTGTTCTTAATTGTGATCAAAGACAGGTAACACACCATCTTGGCCATCTTTAAGTGGACAGTTAAAATGATATTCAACAGTCATAATGTTGTGCAACCGTCACTCATTCAGCTCCATAAATCTGTTCATCTTGTAAAAACTGAAACCCTATGTGCATTCAACACTAACCCCCATTTCTCCCCATCCCCCGCAGCCCCTGACAACCCCAGTTCTACTTTCCATCTTTACGAAGGTGACCCTTCTAGGTGCCAACTGTGAGAGGAATGGCAGCACATTAGTCCATCTGGGACGGATTTCTCACCCAGTGGAGTGTCTTCAAGGGTCACCTGCACTGTTGTGTGTGTCCGCATGTCCTTCCTTTGTAAGGCCGAGGAGAGTTCCACAGTGCCTGGTACCACGTTGACCACCCGCTCGGTGTCAATGGACACTTGAGTTGGCTTTTTAGCAACTGTGAAGAATGCCCCTGCAAACAAGGGTGTGTAAATATTCCTTCAAGGGTCTGCTTTCCTTTCCTCAGTGCACCTACCCGGAAGTGGATCCCGGGTGCTGGGGCCATGCTCTCCGTTAATGTGGCGCTTCCTGTTTCCTGCAGTGGCCACGCCATCTTGCAGTCACACCAGCAGGCACCAGGTTCTCCACATCTGCGCCGACACCGCTGTTCTTTTTTCCAGGCCTTTGGTTTGGTTTGGTTTGGTTTTGAGAACAGCTGGTATGAGGGCTCTCATTGTAGTTTTGACTTGCTCCCTAAAGATGAGTGATTTGAATGCCTTTTCTTGTGCTTTTGGGCTATTAGTGCAATTCCTTTGAGACACTTCAAGTTTATTGTCCATTGTTGAAGCAGGTGGTTTGCTTTTTACTTGTTCTACTTAGGATTCTGTGCATTGTTTTCACTATATTTAATTTTACATTTATCTGTTATTTCAGATAGTGACACCAGTTTTCTGGGTGTGCTCAGGATATAAACTCCTTTCTAAATGAGTTTATTTAGGTCAAAAAGAAGTAACCTAAATTTGAATACGAAATAGTTCGTCATAAAGGTGGTTTGGCGGCATGGCAAAATCACAAAGTTTGCCTGTAAGTGAAATCTGGAAAGCTCGGATTTGAAGAGTGGGGGCTCTGCACCCCCTGGTGGCTCAAGGGCTGGGCTGGCGGCTGGAGTGTGGACCTTGTAAAGCCCAAGGACCTGGGCTTGTGACCTCGGCTGGGGGAACAACCGAAATAAATCAAGATATAAGTAAAAGAGCTTCCTCTTCCCCTCCTTCCTTCCTTCTTTCCTCCCTTCCTTCCTTTCTTCCATCCACCCATATATATGTATGTGCAGGCAAAATATATGTATATATTTTCTCATATATATATGGGGTTCACCAGGGATCTCTGAACACAGCCCCTACAAATACAGGGCCCACCATACTGCTGTGCTGTTGACTTGTTAACCTTCGAAGGCCACCGTAGGCATGCTGATAGCCTTACACCCAGGCCCACTCACTGCTTTCTGGCTTAGCACTTGGTCCACTCAGCCTCTGTCCACATGGTGAGGGAAGTCGGGGACTCCAGGGTAGGCCTGTGCTGAGACCTGGCCAACTGCTAGACCCTGCTGGTAGCCATAGCGATTGGTTCAGGGTTAGACCCACTTGGACAAAGCAGAGGATCTCAGGACTTTGGTTAGAGCACTCAAGAAAGCTTTTCTTTCTTCACTGGAATTGCTGAGAAGAGAACACATGGGCCTGAACCCGTGGTGGCCACCTGGCCACCATGAAGCCAGACTCTGCCTGAGGGCCACCCGACAGAGGAACATGGAACAAGAGCCAGAGACAGTGGGATGGAGGCCTGAGGCACCACACGGGCTGCTGGATCCAGCTAAGCCTGAATTCCACTGTCTCCCTGTACTTTGCATTTGTCATATCTCCTAATTTCATTTTGTTCCCATTTATCTGGGATTCTGTACTTTCAACTATAAATCTTCCTGGCGGCACCACGACCAGACCTCCTGGGATCCAGGTCTAGCAGTGTACAAAAGAGACACGATTCACAGGATTCGGGGTCAGCTAGTGATGAGAATATTTATCATTATTTTCCCCTTATGACAACTCATAAAAAAATGTGTGCTCTGCCCTGTTTTACAAATAAAAAACTGAGGTTCAATGGTTACATGAAGGGTCTACAGCTGAGAAGCTGTCCAGTGGCTGTCAGGGTTCAAACTCAGTTCTGCGATTCCGGGGACAGAGCTCATAACCGTGAGGCAGTGCCACCCGAACACATGCCTAGTTTCTGGACTCATCTGCCCGGTTTCCATATTCCCACAGTCGCTGGTGGAAGGTCACACGGAGGACGTGTGTCCCCGCAGAGGTCACAAACACAGCGACCTCCTCCTCTGACCTCCGCCAGCGCTCCTCGGCCACCCTCCACTCTCTGCCACTGCACATGCCCTGCAGAGCCGTTTTCCATCAGGACACGCTGGCCAGGCCGAGAGCACCCCAAGGTCATCTGTTTATTTCTCATCAACTTTTTCCCAGTCGGCACATGTGTGTCTGTTTGAGACTCTGACGCGCTGAAAATTGTGATTTAAAATCCAGCCATGAAGAATCTGGCAATTTATCAGAAAACACCCCCCCTCAAGTGCCCCTGCATGTGCTTTTTGAAGATTTTGAAGACTGTTTTCCCTTAAATTTCAGGAGTTTAAGTGACAGTGAGACAGTACATTCCAGAATTTTCCGCTCCCCTGGAGTCCCTTCCTCGTGCCCACCGGCACCCACAGAAACCCCGGACCTGCTCCGGAGCCAGTGACAGCTTGTCCGTGCTCTCCAGGTCTCGGCTCTGCGCCTCTCTTCTGACTCATGTGCACGCTGGTCGTTGTCCTCAGCACCTGTCCCCCTGTCTGGCATGGACGCATCTACCCAGGGCACTGTCCCTCCTTACAATCTAAGTGGTTTGGGTGCGACTCCAGGCCCAGTCCGGTGTCTCCAGGACCTGGTCACAGCATCCCATCTCCTAGGAGGTAGACAGATCTCCAGAATGACAGGACGATTGCTTTCAGCCACTATGTCTGTGGTAACTTGTTAGCGCAGCAAATTAACGCGACCTTGACTATGGCGATTGCTTCAAGGATAGAAGCATGACCCCTTGCAGAGCCAATAAGAGTCAGTTCTGGGATGCTGACTGTGAGGCTCCTCTGATTTTTCATGGAGGTGTCAAGGGGATTGACGCTTGAGGGTGCTGGCAGCCGTCTTGTCACCATGAGGCTACACCGACAAAGCGGAAATAGAAAATGAGGCTGAGTCTTGAGCCCTTGGCTCCAGCATGGCCTGGACTGTCTAGCCCCATCAGTCTGTATGTTCCATCTTTATTTAAGTCACTCAAATTAGGTTTCTGCTACTTTTAGTCAATCAGGACGCTTTCCAGATCTGTTTTATCTTCCCTTGGTGTGATGTTAGAGTAGGTGATCAAATGCTGGTGTGGGGATGAGAGATGGGTGAGTATCCACTGCAATCCATGCGGCTGACAGTGTTGTCTCAAGAAAGAGCAGCAGGACAGTCACACTGTTTAACTGGGTCAGGGGATGAGAAGTGCCACCCAAATGGATACGTAGAATTTTCTAGAAAATAGGAGCAGCCACATGACTAGTGGGCGAGATATGAGTGACTGCTCAAAAGCTGGACCTGGAGGCTGCAGGACCTGCAGAGGAGTGGAAGGGACGCCATTCGGAGCAGGGCTGCCTGGCGTGTGCTTGTCTTCCGCCACCGGCCCGAAGGAAGCAGACTGACTGGGGAAGCCCTGTCCCACGTTTCGGGCCTTTCTGCAGTTCGCCTCCAGCTCGCACCTCCATCCTGGCATCGGAGCCCCGCCCGACCTCTCCCCTCTCACCTTATCTCAGCGGCATGTGTGCCTTACCCGTCCTTCAAGCCTCACTCAAGAGGGGAATTTCAGGCATCCCGCAGATTAACGGGGGAGATACTTTTGAGTACGCTAAGTCAATATGCCGCAAACACACCTGCCTGTTTTACCTCCCTTGAAGTAGCTTGATTTTTATCAGAGGAATTTTGCACAAACTGCACCTACGGCTCACACAGCACTGCACACTCGTCACCAGATGCCACCATCACCGAGTCTGGAAGCCTGGTCTGTGCAAAAATAAAACGCGTCCTCAGGAGCTCCATGCACTCCGGTCAGCGCGTTGCAGGAATCCTGTCCAAAGCCCCGTCAGCGCCCACAGGCTGCCCCTTCTAGAAGGTTCTACCAGATTTTCTTGTGGGGAAGGAATGCTTTCTGATCCTCTTGTAGCCACCGGAAGATTTGGACTTGCAATAAGGCACAGTGGAAACACTCAGGGGCCCTGGACCTGCACTCGCTCTGTGTCCTCACCGACCTTTGTGACCTGGTCAGGTGGGGTCTCCCGAGTCTCAGTTTCTTCATCTTTGAAATGGGGATCATGGTAACAACTACGGGTATTTAATCCTGTAGAGATTAATGACCACTGACTACAGGGCCTGACGCGAGACAAATCAGTATTTAATAAATGTCCAGCAGCGGTAGCAGTTGTGATTCTACCGGAGTGCAAACCTTTCGCTCCCGACAGGCCGAAGTCCTGTGCGGTGGCGCAGTCTTTGCCTGAGGCTGCGGAAAGTCCTTGAGCAGCAGCGCCGAGACACAGCCCCGTCTCCGGAAACGGCAGCCGCCTGAGGAAGCGGGCACACGGGCCCTCTCCCGAGGCAGACACTGCTGTCCCAGCCCGGGTCTGAAATGGTGTCTTGATGCGAAGAAATCAGTTTGGAGTGTTGGCTGAGGTAAACATGCATTTGGGCTGCCAACCTAAGTGACCAAAACTGCCAAACCTGAGAATCAGATGAAATGAGAGGATAGGTATCTAGTGCAGGTGAGTGCTTCTCGTCGAGGTCACTGGGTATTTTTTTCCAGCTTGCTCTCTCCCTCCTTACACAGAAATACTTAAATGCTTGTTCCCTGGTTCAGAGAAAAGGCTATTTGCATTGTCCATTCTCTGGTGTGTCCCCCATTTTTCCTCCTTCCCTGGGTCTTCCTCGCACCTGGAGAACCATCGGAACCTGGAAGAGAAGTAAGGGAATGAAGGGGGAGAGGAGGGGAGGGGCAAGAGGCGGTGGGGGAGCAGAGGAAGGGACCATCTGATTCTGGAATCTTCTGGAATGTTCAAGCGTTAGCCTAAGGACAGGCAGGCACCACAGACTGTAGGGATGGTACAGGCGCCTTTTGCCCCAAAGAAAATTTCATAATGTCGCTTTTAATGAGCTCCACATTTTCTTGTGTTACAAAGAAAAATCCAACAAGATGGTTTCCTTCTCTGTAGACAAGAAAAGCCACCTCAGCAGGACAGCAGTTAAACAAGAGTAATGTCACTGAGTCTGAAGGTCATAGCTCATGCTCTGACCCATTGAGAGTGGGCTTGACCTCATACCTCCTGGCAGGCACCCAGCTCCAGCGGGACAGCGGGTACACAGAGGAGGAGACGGGAAGAGGCTGGCTTTTCTTTCTTTTAATTTAGGAGTAGTCGCTTGTCTTCCAGAGATGTCAAGTGGTGTCAGAGTAAAAATATGTCTCCATTTGTTCCTTTATTCACGCAGCAACCATTTGTAGAGGCCTTCTTTGGAGTCAAATGCTATTCTAGATACTGACAGTAGTGATATCAAGACTGTAGCTTGGGGTCATGTCTCATGTTGGAAGAATGAACTTGTGGACCACAGAGGCCAGCGAAAGCGGAGGAATTTATCAGAGAAAGTAAGGACTCCCTGCACCCAGAGGGGTCCCAGGGAGGCTTGCCCCTTTGGCTCAGGGGCCCTTCTGCAGTGTGTGTGGGCTTCCGTTGGAGGGATCCCAAGCCTAGTATGTTAATGAGGCCTTCAGGAGTCCCGTGGGTCCCTCCTGTGCTAATAAGGTATCTGGAACTGCACTTCTGATTGGCTGTGTTTACTCAGCGGGGCCTTACACTTTGTAAGGTACGTACTTCCTGCGCCCCACCCCTACCCTACCTGTCTCGGGTCCCTCTAAACTCCTCTCAGTAGGTCACAGACAAGATGGGTGTCTCCGTGATACCTTGTGCTGTTGACTAGAAAACAAAAAGTAGCTCTGAATATATGAGTAACTGGCCCATGAGACTTCGGGTTGGCATATTGCCATGAACAAAAAGTCATGAATGGAGGGGTAGGTGGCAAAGAGGGAAGGGGACCCATTTTGAATGGGGCACACGGGGAGGTTTCTCTGAAGACTTTTGCTTTTGGAGCAGAGCCCCAAGAGCTGCAGATCAAACCAGCAAAGACAGGAGAGGGCAAGCCAGAGGGACGGGGGCCTGCCAGGGAAGGAGCTCGGCATGTTCGTGAAGGGCAGAGAGGCCAGGCTAGCAGCTGCTCCTCGAAGCAGCACATGCCATTGTGGTCAGATTCCAGATCAATGGCCAGTCCTCAGTTCCCTGGGGGAACCTCAGCACCTCTCAGGACAGGGAGGCTTTCCTGTTGCGGGGACAGCACTGCTTAAAATAGATAGGGCAGTAGGGAGATGTACAAGCAGAAAACTAACTGGCAAAACCTGAGACTTCCAGGAGCAAGGACCCCGCCTTAGCGACTCAGGTCTGGGACAGCTGTCTAGATACTCCTGCCATTTCACTCCAGGTCACCGGGACACGCCGGCGAAGCGAGAAGCCCCGAGTCCCCAGATGACGCGAGAATCCCTCTGGCCTGAGTGCGAGGCCAGCGGCACAGGCCGAGCGCACGTGTGCACTCCCGCGATGGACCCGTCCCGCCCGCAGGGAGCTCCCGCTCGCTGTGTCTGCTTTCAGTAAACTCGCTGTGCGAGCCTGACCATCGGCGATCCCCACGGATCCTTTCTGGACGGACCAGCGTCTCAGCTCACCCTCCCCCGCATCTCCCATCATCACTGTTTCTGGGAAGACCCCAGGAATCTTTCATGACATTCTGCAGAGTTGTGACAAAATACCTGTTCCCGTGATGATTTGGCAACTGTCTCTTGCCCCTCATAGCTCTCTGCGTAGATCATGTCTCTCTGCTCACCTCTGGGACCCCAATACCTAAGGGCCAAAAGTAGCAAGTCCATCCTTCCTTCCAGACAGCCTCTCATTTCATCTTAACACCTGAATCAAGCGGATAAGGCATTCGTGGATGAGGAAACTGAGACTCAGCAGGGAAATGACCTGACAAAGGCCACCCAACGGGAGAGAGAGAAATCAGGATGTCAACCCAGGCCTGTTTGATTCTAGAGCCCACGGGCCCATGCCACGCTCTGCATCACTGAGCACATGCTCCAGGCAGAACCAGTGATGTGCCAGCCCGCATTAGCTGGGATTCCCAGAAAGAAGCAGCTTCCTGCTGGAGCCTAAGGTTGAAGATGGACCGGAGAGGCTATGAGAACAAGGTACAGCGGCCTCCTTCCCTGCCGTGAGCCAAGCCTCCTAATCAGACCTGCATCTGCGCCACCAAGTCTCTCTGCTCTAAGGATGTGCCCTCACTTGCAGATTTAATATTGTCTCATCCATACAACATGGGGACGTGGTCATCTCTCTCACTATGGAATTCTTGTTGTGCAGAAGAAACTCAGGTATAAATATGTATAGACTTTACCAGAGCTGGTTACTCATCAAGTTTTCTAACAGGTTACATTCCCTCCCCGACCCTCCAACCTGCTCATCAGCTCCAAGCTCCCCTGCGGCAGACCACCTGGGCCGAGTCAGCCTGGAAGCAGTGAGATGCTCAGAGCTGCTTGTGATAAAATAAATAATTAAATAAATAAAAACCACCTCAGCCTTGCCTTCCTTTTCTTCAAAACCATGAATAAGTGATTAATTTGTGCCAACTGCTAAAGTCAGGTGCTGTTCTGTGAGAGCAGTTAAGCCCACAAGAGGTGAATCCATCAGTCACAGCCACTGGGAAGCTCTGAGCTTGGTGCCCAGGGTCATGCAGAAGTGTGACACAGTCTTTGCACTTTAAAAGCCTGTGATTTGCAGGGAGATAAAGGAAAAGACAGGGAATTGTTCCAGCACAATGCACGACAGAGGCAATCAGGGGCTCAGGTGTCCCACATCTGCTGGCGCAGGCGGTGGTTATTTAAAAAGGCAGGGTCAGGTTCTCAGCAGAAGCCCACAGACACCCAAAATTCTGGCCATAGGGGGTGCTCCCTACTGATGCCAGCTTCACATCTTTCTTTTACCCCATAACTTCTTTTCCTCAATATTTTTGCTGCAGAAAGAGGCCATATTCATTAGACAAATGGAAACCCGTCATGCCTGCCACTAAGAGGGAAAAACATACAATATGCATAATGGAAGTGCAAAACGTCATCATCAAAGGTCTAAGCAGACAGGATGGTGTGCCGAAGACTCCCGGCTCTTGGCTGGCGCTCTTCATGCCCAGAAGGAGGTAAGCAAGTGCCGGGAGGTGGTCAGGATAAGCTCTCTGCAGAAGAGATGGCCCCGGAGGCGACCAGCGCTGAGTCAGAGCTGGGGAGCGGCCTTATCGTTCTGTGGTGGTGCCAGCCCTGCTCCCCGCCCTTGTAAAGCCCCTCTGCACCCCTTCAACATGCTGACTGAACAGATCGCCAAGCGTCTGTCTCAGAGTCCTCCTTGACAAAAGGGCGACAACACGGACACCTCACTGGCTGCCAGCATCGCTGGGAGGATTTTCCGTGAGGACAAGGACAAGGTGCAGTGAGATGCACATCCTAATAGCTCGATATAAATAAGCTGTTAGAACACTTCGCATATCCACACAATGAGTGTGTCCTTGGCACCATGCTTGACACTGCCCCTGCTGTCCCAGATACTGCAGTGGGAAAGGCCCCTTAGTCCAAAGATAAGATGGCACTTTCCCAAGTGTCAGATCAGGGTGTTCCCAGCTTGTCTGGAAATCAGAGGCGGCACCTGGGAAGGCCCGGGTGTGAGACCCGAGGGGGGAGAACTAGTAAGAGGAAGCTGCTCCGCCATGCAAATGAGAAGGTCTGGGCAGCCAATGGGAGAGCAGCTCCAAGTCCCCGTGGCGGCAGAGGCGGGGCTCCGCGTCTGCAGGGATTTCCAGGTGCCCTCACCTGGGCTGGGTGCCGCCAGACAGGCCAGCTGTGTTCATTCCAAAGGGCTGCCAGGGTGTTGTCCAGGTAAGTACTGCCACCACCCCTCCTTGCAGGGCCCAGTGACCCTTGCTTCCCCAGCAAGAGGACCGGGACAGATAACCTCGCAGCCGCGAAGCCCGAGGCCGGGCACTCCCCACGTCCCCACGTCCCCACGTCCCCACGTCCACTGGACAGCTGCCCTGGAGCTACGTGTAGGGAGTGTTTATAAAGTCGAGAAGCTTGATGCATCACGTCAGCTTCCAGGAGACAGCCACCAGGCACAAAGGAGATAGCTGGAGACTTTTCTGGAAGACAGTCCATCTCAAAAACAGCTTTCAACTTGGTCTTGGAGCAGTTCTCCACCACAAAGACGCTGAGCCCCTGCCACACGGAGAGAAGACACTTCAGCCTCCACAGGGACAGACGTGAACCCCGGAATGGAGGCTTCTGCGAAGTTGAGTACGCTACACCCATCCAAAGCTTTCGTGAGCATCTGCCCTGTGCTAGGCTCCCGGGGCCCCGGAAAAAGCATCTCCAGCCAGAAGAGGTCAGAACGGAGCCCAGAGGGCAGATGTGCTCTGGCGCCCGACCCTCTGAGGGTTCCCTGTGAGCTGTCATTGACCGGGCGTGACGTGGAGCCCTCGTGTTACCCTCTGTTCACCAGGTCAGAGAATATGAGCTCTGTGAGCGTAGGGGCCTTCTCTGCCTTCGTTCATTCAGTAAGTCTGTTGACTGTCCATGGGAAATACCATTTTCAACACGAGGGAACGAGACCCCAGCCCTGGATGCTTACAAGCTCTGTTGGGTGAAGACAGGGAGTAAACAGGTAAGTATTTATGGAAGATAACGATTTGCCTGTGGAAGGTACATGAGGGCTTAGACGGGCTGGGGGATATGGAGGAACAAGAGGGCCTTTTATACGGTTTCACGGTTTCTGGGCTGTGAGCGAGTGAACCCCAAGTGTGGGAGGGAACTAGATAGCGCATATCAGAAGGAAGGCTCTGGGCCAAGAGAAGAGCAAATGCAGGGACTCTGCAGGGGTGGAAACACCAGCAGAAGGAAGGGCAGAAAGACAAAGGCAGGAGGGGGCCTTATTAGTTTTGGGTGTCTGCTCAACCAATCACTAGGGCGGTGACTTAAAACCATAGACGTTCATTCTCTCAGTTACAGCTTGAGGTCAAGGGTCAGCAGAACCTCCCTGAGCCCCAGCTTCTAAGGGAGACTGTCCTGCAGCTGCTGGGGTACGGGGCCCAGGTTTGGGGTGCTATCTCCCAGTCTCTGCCCCATCCCCACAGACCCTTCCTCCCTGTCCTCTCTCCCCTCTTCTCTTCCAAAGACACTTGTCATTGGATTGAAGGCCTATCCTAACCCAGTATGATTCGAGCAGGATCGCTTGTCTTCCCTGACGGGTCTTCAAAGATCCTTTTCCAAATGAGGTTGTATCCACAGCGTCCACGTGGACTTGACAGGGGGCCCCGTTCAAACCACTACACTTCGGCTTCTAGCTCCCCCAAATTTACATCTATCCCCATACAAACACATTCACCCCAGCTCAAGTCCCCCAAATCTTAACCCATTACAGCATCAGCTCTAAGTCCCAAATGTCCTGAATATTATCAGTTCAGAAGTTCTCAATCTCATCCTCTAAATCTTTTTACTCTAGTTTGGGTGAGGAAATGAGTATGAATCATTCTGGGCAAAATTAGTCTCCATCTGGGGAGAGTAAGGAAGTAAGTTATCTGCTCCCAAGACAGGGGTCAGACAGGTGTGAACATCATTCCCGAAGGAAGGGGTGGTAAGCAATAAAGGGTCCCTGGTCCCACCCAGTTAGAGATCTATCAAGGCAAAGTCCATTGGGTTCAAGGCCTGAGAACCACCCTTAGAGGCCTCAGTCCCAAGACCAGAGCCCAGAGCCCCGCCCTCTGGGTCAGGACCTCCACCCACTGTGGCTCTCAGCTCCACCCCTGCCCCTGGCCAGGGAGCCACCCACCACGTCACCTGGATGAACCAGGCGCCTGACCCCAAAGACCAGGTCAACCCCAATAAGTAAAAAAGAAAACCACCAAGAAAGAAAGTAAGGAGGAAATGCAGGCACCGTTCCTAAACAGCATGTCACCAGTGGACGACCGGACAGAAACTGCCATCGCAGAGCTACGGTGAAAACACGACAGGTTCGAATAATGCATGAACATGGGGAAAGCTAGTGATGGCAAATGATCGCTGACAAGGGTGCCAAGACTGTTTTCTCCACAAATGGGGCTGGGAAAACCAATCTCCACATGCAAAACAATTGAATGAGATTTGTATATAGCGATAGACAAAAAATAAGTCATCAAAGACGAAATGTAAACGGTAAAATGATAAAACTCTTCGAGGAAAACCTCATGGCATTGAATTTGAAAATGACTGCTTGGGTAGGACCTCACAGGCACAGACGATGAGAGAAAAACCACTGTCTAAATAAAAATAAATTTGGGCATCAAAGGTCACTATCCACTGAGTCAAAAGATAGCACATAAATGTGAGACTAGGTTTGCCAGTGAAATATCTGATGGGGGTTTGATGTGCAGAATCTGTAGAAAAGCTTAAATTTCGACTATAATAAAGCAGATGCAAAATGACAAATGACTGAGTGGATATTGTTCAAAGAAAACACCCAGATGGGCATGTCCTTTAAAGAAGCTCACTGCCGCTGATTATTAGGGACATGGACATCAAAACCACAGTGAGAAATCAATTCACAGCCACAAAAAGTCTTTATCAAAAAAAACAACAACAAAAAAAACCACAGGAAGAATGGACAGCAGGCCATTGAACAGAGGTGTGTGCGCCCGTGTTTACAGCAGCTTTGTTTAGAAGAGCCGAAAACTAGCAGGCACCCGGATGCGCCTCGGTGGCTGAATGGAGAAAGAAAACGTGGTCTCGCCATCCTCTGGAATATTATTCAGCCTTCGAAAGGAAGGAAATCCTGACACGCCACACACACAAGCTGCACGGACCTTGAAGACATTATCACCACGTGAAACAAGCCAGCGCTGTTGTTGATGCGAAACACTGGGACTGTCGAACTCCCAGAGGCCGAAGCGGAGGGCTGCTGGCCCAGGTCGGGGGTCTGGGGTGCAGGGCACATGGGGAGCTACCGGCTAGTGGGTACAGAGTCTGCTTTGCAACCAGAGGAGAGTCCTGAGATGGGAGTGGTGCCGCTGATCTGCACATTTAACAACGGTTACAGGGGTCAACTTGTGCATTTTTTAAACACAGTTCAAAAAAATCACATTTTTCAAAAGGGAGAAAGAAACCTCCTTTCCCCACAAAAAGTTATTGAGCATTTACTCCAAGACCAGAAGAGCAGGGAGGGGACTGTGAGTCTTTGACAAGAGGGGCCAGACCCCCCTCTTCTCTCGTCCGCCATACAGGTGTAACCCATCTGCAGTGACCCCCGCCACCCCAACTCTTGAAAGGGAGACGAAGGCCGGTGCATGACCGGAGGGGCTCCCCAAACGCCACGCTGGCCCCCGACACTCATCTGGCCCGAGATGCTGGGCGCAGACTCAGGCTGTGAGCGTAAGTGCTGTTTGCAGGACACGTGGGTTCGGAGGCAGTTTTTTCAAAGGCGGTTTTAGGGAGGGCGTAGCAGGAGTTTTAGAGAAAATGCAAGTTTTCCGTGAAAGATGCTCCACATCTCGTAGAGACAGAGATTTAAGTCAGGAGGGAGGAAAGGAAGTCATTCAGTGAGAGGGCAGACGCCGCGTGGCTCTCTGGCCGCGTGAAGCTCCGTCCTGGTGAGCCCCGGAGGGCCAGACCCTCAGACGTGGTCTCTAGTGCAAACTCTGGTCGCACATGGGGACCCTGGGCCCTGCTGTTCCTGTGCTGCTTCCCGGCTGATTTCCTGGGGAGGATGGCCCGTTGATATCCACGTGACAAAATCCCACCTTCCCATCTCAGACTCTCAGTAGGAGGAAAGGCACTAACACTCATGTGTGACGGAGATCCCCTGGCAGGTGTCTCCCCCTTTGCTTCAGGGTCACTTGTGTTAGAGTGTTTGAACCGGGCTGGACTCTAACAGAACTAAGCCCTCTCTGACCAAGCGTCTTTGGAGGAGATGTTCATGTCACACGTCAGCTGGTGTACAAACATCCCAGTTGGGTCTCGTTTGCAAGGGACGTGATGATATTTTGGAAAACATTTCCAATGAAGGGATTCTCTTGACGTTCAGAGAACTAAGGGGTCAGTCGCTCCACAGAGTTGTCAGTGACTGAAAACAAGAGAATTTGCACGTCGTATTGTTTGCTTAGAATTTTATCCCCCCTCAACTCCTACAATTCCTGGAAAAGTTCGGATTTTAAATATATGTTCACCTGGGTCTATCAGGCCGAACCTCTAGGTCATCCAACCATTTGACCAAATCAGTTTAAAAACCTGGCCCGTTGGGCAATTGTTTTGACTTTTCTTTGTTTTTCTGTGTAAATTAATCCGATTAACTTGAAGCGCAGCCCTTTTCTGTGTCTTTGAGACACAGATGGCTGTCTCCTCTTATTTCCTGACTGCGGACCCGGGCACTGGCCCTTCCCCAGAGCATGTGTGCTCGGGAGGCGGACGAGGTGGGAAAACCGCGTGTGTTGGGATACAGAAAATTTCTGGACAAAGCAGGACTAATGAAATTAAAGGCTAATGTGAGAAAGCACAGTCAGCTCCAAGACTTTTAAGCTTGGTTTTTCCAAGAGTACTTTTCCACAACAGAGACAGACGGCTGATGCTTTTCTGAGAAACAGCAGGGCATGGTGGGAAGCGCTGGCTGAGGGGGGCACTGCTCCGAGGGGCAGTGCGGTTGACTGGGGTCTTTGTCCTGTCCCACAATACTCGGGAATATGATCTCAGCGTGGACGCAGCCTCTAACACCCAGAGAAGCCAGCATGGGTCTCTTGAGAAAATATAAGCGCCGAAAGGGAGGCTGGAGGTGTCAATCCGCCTTGAGAACCACTAACTCTGAAACACACGAAGACCCACGCGGTGAGGCAGTGAATGTCAAAGCTGATCGGATCCTACAGAGCGGGCTGGCCGTGAGGGACATCGGCCCCTCGAAAGTTGACTCGAAAACAAACGAGGAAGGTCTGGTCCCTCAGATCAAAGTGAGCGGCAGAATCGAGCTTGCTGGCCACGGCCGAGGTGCTCACACCGCACACGCACGCCGGAGGGAAGGCAGGCAGGCAGGCTTTCCCGTGACCCCACCCAAGTCATTCCACGTCTGGCAGAAACAGCCAGCTGTCCCAGGGACAGAAAGCAAATCTGTCACTGGGGAGGAATCCGACATTCTGCAAGTGGGTTTAGGGTGAAAAGCACACCTCCTCCCCGCCACCTTCATGGCTCAGAGAGAGAAAGACCGACTGAGTGCCCACAGGGGCAAGACACGCCGGGAGGAATCCAGGGACTGCAGACAGACAGACAGCGGGTGCGTGGTGACTGGCGGTCTGGTGCGAACCAACTTCTTTATCTCCCAGAAGCTCCTGGAATGTCTGGGAGGGCAGGGGGTTGAGTCCCAGCATCAGAAGATGACAAACCTTTGTACTTTTTTTAAGAAAAGGCGCAAGCAGGAAAGGAGGAGAGTAGGCAGGAATAAAGGTGAACAGAGGAGGCAGGAAGAGAGAGAAGTTGTACATCTTGGTTGTTTCTCCGGCCCCGGGATACAAACCCAGGTCCTTCGGGTGGGCGGGGACTGCACTCAGCCGGAGGCAGCGGACCCAGCCGCTGCTCCACCAGAGCACGCCTGACAAACCTCTCCTCAACCCTAAGTAACACCAGAAGCGAGAGCTTGTCTTTGCTTTCATTTCTTTTCACCTCACGGCCTTTTATTTTGGGGGTTCTCCGACCTGTGCGGTACTTCTTACAGCAGGGTGGTCAGTACCATCCAAGTGAGGTTGGCAGGCTGACGCCGTGGTTATTAGTCAGGGTGACTTGACTCCCAGGGACACTTGTCAGTGTCTGAAGACTTTTCTGGTTGTCACCATTTGGGAAAGGGCTGTTGGCTCTGGGCATCCGGTGGGTAGAGCCCAGGGATACTGCTGGCACCTCCAAAGCAGAGGACCGTCCACAAGGCACACTTGGCTTGGGAACCGTGTCCACTGCTGCTCAGTGTAGAGCTGCATCAGAGCACAAATCCTAAGTAAACATCCCTAAACACGCAGGCTCTGCACAGAATCAGAGAGGAGTCCTCAGATTACACGCAATAAAACCCAACTCAAACAAGCTCCTGTGGGGTGGGCTCCACTGGCTTCAAAACCTGCAGCGGGAGCCTCGCCTCACATGAACTCGGCTCCGACGCCAGTGTGTCAGCAAACCACATGCTCCGTGGACACTGACCGTCGAGCTTTGTCCTTCAGAGACCACCGACCTGGGCCAGGCAGCACTCGTTTCTCACCCGCGGAGGCTGGAACAGAGGAGGAGCCCCTGGGCTTTGTACTGCGGTGCAGCCTCACTGCAGGGCCGTGGGGTGTCCTCCCTGGAAAACGCCTCCCTGGAAAACGGTGGCAGAGACAGCTGCGTTTTTAAGCACAGGGCACATGCTCATCTCCTAGAGCACAAGCACGCACGCCGTCAATGCCATGTCACCTCGAGGCACGCGGTGCTGCCCTGTCCCTCAGCACTGTGCCCCGAGGGCATCTGGACGCTGGAAAACGTGCTGAGAGATGGGGCCAGGCCGAGTCCAAAGGCAGCGTCTTCCCCTGGGCCTCAAAAATAGAACCTGACTGGATTTCCCCGGGCGTCCATGTTTCACCTGTGATCCCAAAGGTGCCGTGCGTTTCAGCAGCCAGGAGGCTGGGTCTCATTGTTCTGACGGTGGCAAATTGCAAAAGGCAGAACCCACACAGGCCACTTCTGCTTCTTCCTCCGCCAAAAAAGTTACAACAAAGGGCTGCTTGAGTCTAATTGGACATTCACTGGAACTAAAGAAGCCGAGGCACCATGCTAAGAGCGCTTTCAAGAAGGAGAGTGATGGATTTGAGTTTCGGGTCACGCTAACGTAAGGATGTCTTCATTGAACACTTGCCAGCTAACAATTGCCCAGTTTTTGGAAAAGATGAATGAGAGTTTTCCTCATTCTTCATGGCTGACCACTCACAGGCAGTGGGACCCTCCACCACAGGGCTTTCATAGTTAAGGTGACGGTGGCCACGATGTCACCATGCTGGTGAGAGAGCATCTAGGGAGACGGGAGGAGCGCTTTTGGCTCTGACTCAGTGTCCCTGTGTGTGCACGTCACGTCCTGCTTCGGAAGAATGTTTTACGATGTGTCTCTTTGGAGTCTCAGTGTTCTAAGACCGAGCTTCGAGAGGTCCCAGACCCTGAGTCCACCTCTCCAAGGCAAACCACTGTGAATGGGGGAGAAGCAGGGAGAAAGGCAGGGGCCCACCACTGTGCCCTTCCACACAGGGGACCAGGAACAGGCTAGTGGAGGGACACTGTCACGGCCAGTTCGTGGGAGTCCAGCGGGGTTCGTCTGCCCACAGGTCCTCCAGGAGTATGTGGGCAGAGTGCCCCGTCTTTTCTGTGGACTCGCTGTCGCCTGCCTGCTGAGCTGTCGTTCCCAGACCTCTGTCCTCTACTCATCTCTGGCCAGAACCTGCTGAGCCCTGGTCTCCACATGCCCCCGAGTCTCAGAGGGCAGCCGTCGGGGCAGATCGGTCTTGGACACAGACGCAGGACTTGACTAAGTGAAAACCCAGCCCCCAGCCATCTTGTCAGCCTGTTTGCCCCGTGGGCAAAACCATTTGTCACAGGACCCTTTGAGGGTAGGCAGCGGTGGCATGGACTCGACGTGAAAGGACACCTCGTAGGTCTTCCGTCCTCAGACCCAGCTCCCAGCCTCACCAGGAGGAACAGAGCGGACATGGCCAGAGAACAGGCCTGTCACAGAGCCCCTGACTCACCCCGACCTCCGCACTGTCGGGGTCCCTGAGACCAAGGACTGTCCAGGTGCTGTGGGTCCTGGGGGGGATCTTGTACGCAAGGGGGCATCAGAGAAAAGGCTGGCTCTGGGGTTTGGCTCAGCCGCGGCGCTGGCGCTGGCTCTGGGGCGGTCACACATCCTGGAGGGACACGGGATGTTAACGTGGGGCAGGCGAAGGGTCACTGGACCTTGGCACCTTCTCTGTGAGCCTCCAGCTGTTCGAAGATTTTAAAAAGTATTTAAATTAAAATTTCTGCTGGAAACAGCATCCTCTGGATGAGCGTCGTTAACTGCCCCGATCGGAGGGCGGGGGCTGCCCAGAATCTCGGCCGCGTCTCCTGACGGACTGCATTCCAGCACCTTCCCACGCCCGCCCGCCCGAGGGCTGCTGTCTACACCACGGACGCCCAGGCTCCCGAGAGCTGGGTCGGGAGAGGCAGCCTCAGTGGGGCCACCCCGGCTGGCCTGAGGGCCATAGGGGTCGAGTCCTCCCGTCGGAGCATTCGGGGATCAGCGTCCCAGGGCTGACTCAGAGGGGCGTTCGGAGACCTCTCGGACCCCCGTGTTCCTAGATGTTGGAGCCGCTGAAAAATGGTGCTGATGGGTGGGGCCTGGCCGGCAGGAAATCGTCAGGAACAGCCTCTCACGCCACGGGAGCCCGCACCTGCTGCCTCTCTTCAGTCGGAGGCTGTCAGCTGCCGCCGATCAGGGAGCGCAAACTGCCCCCAGCACGGCGCTGTCACGCGAGCCCGGCGCCGGCTCCCAAAGCCCTGCCTCTCGAAGTGGAGCTGCGCAGGCAGCAACATCGCCTGCAAGACGCGGGACCCTGGGCCTCCGTCCTCCTCCTGCCACAGTCCCTCCTGCAGCTCGGGTCTCCATGCCTCCCGCGCACGATTTCTCAAAGGTGCCCTTTCTCTGCTTCGCGCCTCTGCCCACGGAGCTTCCCCCAGTGATGTCCATGTTTGTCCCCCTCCTGTGCTGCCCAGACATACGGAGACGGGCCCCTGGGCCCTCCCTTCCCAGCGTCCCTGCCGCCGCCCTGCCTCCCGGGAGAGTGTGGGCAGCCTCCACCCCAAGGACCAGCTCTCCTCCCAAGCTGCTGCTGAAAGCGGTCCTACCTCCGCCGTCCGGGCCTGGACGGCTGTTCCAGAGGATGGGGGCGCTCACGGGAAGGGGCTTAGAAAGGGAGCGTGGTTGGCTTGGCTTTGTCGCAGCACAGGAGAGTTCCGGCGCCCTCAGACAAGGAGGAGGCCTCCACGCTGTGCCCCCGTGGGCTGGGGGCTTCGGTCCCGACTGCGGGGCCTTCCGGGAAGCTGTCCTGCGTCTGCCTCTCAAAGCGCCCCCTGTGGTCACAGGATGCTGAGACCACTTCCTCTGACACCAGCCTCCCTGAGAGAGCCGTCAGCTGGATGCATCTGTTCTCGGCCTTGCACTGAAGCAAGTCACAAGCCTGCAGCACCCCGCAAACACCGTGCCCCACTCCCCTCGGCGGGGCCTGCGGCTCACACGTCCCCACCTCTCGTTTTTTAACCGGCAAAACAACCAGTGGATGGACGTACTGTGCCTGATTTGCCATTGACCCTCCTGGGCCTGCGGGCTGTCCCCCGTCTCAGGCTGCAGTCTCCTGAAAACGTCTGCGTGCACGTGTGCACGGGGTTTTGGCTAAAAGAGTGTTACTTGAAAGGGACGATGTGCCATGATCACCCCAAGCATAGACCTCGGCCTCCTGCTATCAGTCACCTCGACCCGGCTCTGGTGTCCGCCCCCGACGGGACAGGGAGCTTGTTCTGGGAAAACCCAGCAAAGGGCTCAGCTTCCACGGTCAGCAGCACGTGGCCTGAGCCTGAGAGCCCTGGAGCTTGGACACCTCGTCTCAGAGAGGAGCGCTGATGCCTGGGACAGGTATGGGACAGGGGCTGACCCGGGGTCTGCTGCTCACACCGGGCCCCTCGGCAGCACAGCCCAGGCTGGTACCTTCTCCCAGGGTCTCTGCCTGCAGACCTGTTTGTGTCTTTTCCGTAGAAACCAACTGGAACTCAGAGCGATGGGTGTGGTGGGAGAGGAAGCGCCTTCATCTGGTTTGAATTATTACACGATCGGGATTAGGCTGATGTTTTTCATGCCTCATCCCAGAGGACTGTGATTATTTTCTTTCATTCACTTATTTTCTTTTCCTATCTGCTTCAGCTACTAAATCCCCCTCCATAGAGCCTCCCGGATCTTCTCGAAATTGCACAGGATGAGGAGGCTTTACTGTGACTTAAGGGAGGCCAGCTCCACCGGGTGGGTCAGGCGGCCACACAGGCAGAAGGGCACAGCCAAGGCCTTTGTCTTCTGGGCACTTTTGTCCATAAACTTTTGATCTCCGCAGGGAAAACACGTTCCTTCAGTTCCCCTGTATCAGACCGACATGAACTCTCTCACGAAGGGAGAGCGTGTGACGTCACACCAGCCAGTTGCCTCTGGACGGCTGCGGCCGCCATGTTGCTCGGCTGCTGGCCTGACGTTCAGCCATGATGGAATCGGGGCGGTGAGGGGCGAACTCAGCTCTCCTCTCCGCTCTCCCATCCTTCGGGGTGTCCTCGACAGACTCCCCTGAGGATTCTGGGCTGCCAAGTGGCAAGTTAGGTGGGTGCCCAGGACTCTTGTTTTCTTGTAACGAGAGTGACAGCCAGTGTACCAAGGTCACCGCAGCCCCGTTAAGAGAAGAAGGTTCAACATCCAGAAGGGACAGCTACCTCCCAACAAGCCCCTTGTTGAGAAGTAGGTGCTGACAAATACAGCAGAAGTATCAAGGACATAACATATATAAATGATTCTCCTGGGAAAATCACCCTTCTGCCCCCAGGGTCTAACACTTGACCTTCTAAAGCATCAGTAAACTGAGAAATTCAACATCTCCGCACACACGCACACTGGAGACTTTTATGATGTCATCCCCGGGGTGTGAGCAACCCCAGAAGTGGGCAGGAGAAACAGCAAGGCTCCCTGTTAAGTATCTGATTTGCACTGGAAGGGGCGGTGAGTAAAGCAACATGAATGAATTTTAACAACATAGGACTTAACGAAAAAATTAAGAAACAGGATAAGATCATTTCTGTAAATTGAATATGCATGCACAAAAGGATTTGATTATGATAGAAATCAGATTAATGGTTACTTTAGTGTGGGGTGGGAGCAGAAATTGATGACAATTGATGAGAGAGACTTCTGGGTGCCTACAAAGGTATTGGTCATTCTGTTTATATTTTCACAAAATGTACATTATTACCGTGTACACATACATACAAATATACATATAAATCTTAAGTGACAGGGCCTAGGGTAAAAGGAATGGCGTATGGTGGTAAAAGAGGGTGGATGGATGGATGATAAATGGACGGATGAATGGTTAGATGATGGATGAACGGTTAGATGGTGAATGGATGGATGAATGGTTAGATGATGGATGAATGGTTAGATGGTGAATGGATGGATGGATGGTAGATGGATGAATAGATGAATGGTGGATGGATGACAGATGAACGGTTAGATGTGGATGGATGGATGGATGGTAGATGATGGATGGAGGGTGGGTGGATGAATGGATGGATGGATGGATAGATGATGGATGAATGGTTAGATGATGGATGAATGGATGGATGGTGGATGGATGGATAGACGGATGGATGGTGAATGGATGGTGGATGGATGGATGCAGGAGAGAAAAATTAGCATTCTTCACCAGCCATAGCAGGCAGATTCTAAATTGCAACCATCAGAAGTTGAATCCAGCAAAATTAAGCTTCAAAGCGATTGATCAGAAGGACATTGTCTAGCTCACGAAACTGGCAACAACGTGGGTGAACCAGTCTCAGAAAGCAAGTCAGTCCTAAGTAAATTAAGCAGCCGCCAGGTCTTACTGCAGAAGTGATGATCTGGCAACACGGGCCCCTCCTTGATCCACTGCTGGGTCTGTAGCGGGCTCTAGTGATCCCGATGTCTTTATCAGATTCAAGATCTGGTGAGGGCAGGTGACCAGCCATGTGAAGACAAGCATGGCCCCGAGTCCTTGGGGCAGGCAGAAGGAGGTAGCGCAGCTAATGCCCTCAGCTCCTGGAGTGAGGCAGGAAGGGCACACTACGAGGATGGGCATTTCTATGCCAGGCACCCACTTCCCCTCGCTGCTCCGATAGCCGGAAGGGGTGGGAGGAAGAAGGGAGCAGTTCTCTGGGTTCGGGCTGGGAGGCTGAGTCAGAGGGGTGGGATACTGGGCTCCCAGCCAGCGGCCCCCAGGGGAAGCACAGCTGCGGAGACAGGCACAGCAGTGGTGTGACAGGGGAGCTGTGCAACGGTGGGTGACCTACCATCCAGCTGGCCCAAGACTAAAGGGGACCCTGGGGCCTTGAGATGCCCCTGAGATGTGGAGAAATCCAAAGCAAACTAGGACCGTAGGACCCCAAGCACAGGGCTCCATCCAATTAGGGAAAGAAGGACAGATCTCACAGAAGCCTCCCACGGGGTCACACCCCAAAACTGGGCCAGAGCCTCTTGATTCTTGCAGGCAAGTTCTGATCAAATTTGATAGGGTGCAATAAATTAGAACCTGCCTTCAATCTAATGACTATTAATGACTCTTCTCCCAGGTGCTTCAGCTTGAATCGAGAGTGTTTATCCTTGATTTGGGCCGAGATGGTAATGAAAGAAAACCCCTGTGTGAACCTCCTCACTTGCAGCAGCCAGAGGCTCCGTGGCACTCGGCTCGGCTCTCAGGGCTAAACCCGTGGGGGGCGTCCAGTGGGGCCTGGTGACTCTGGAGCATTGTGTCAATGTCAGTGACACGTTACTACTGTCCTGGTTTGCGGAGATCCCTCGTGGTTCTGATGAGTTTTTCTACGACAAAGATCTATGACTCTTCTGTGCTGAGTTAATAATTCATGTGCGCTAACAAAACAAAGTCATCCTGGTGCTTGGGTCTCAAAAACAGGGATTTGAATGTGGCTGCTTTGTATTTGTTCCTTTCTCTTTTTTCTTTTAAGGGAAGGTGAGGGCAGGAATGACGGCGAGTAGCCTACAGGCCAGAGGAGAGAGGAGGAAGAAGCACTTTATTTCCATTTTAGTTGTTCACACTGGTTGCTTCCCTCAGGGCCTGGGACTGGAACCCAGGGGTTTGTGGCCTGTGCTCCTTCAGAGGCGACTGACCTGACTGCTACTCCATCAGGGCTCACCCACCTTCTCTTTTTTCTTAACTGACAAGTGGTCACAGGTGAGTCAAAGTCTATGAAGTATTTTGAGTCAAAAAGAGTAAATGATCCATGGATTTTTAAAAAAGTGTAGCCTGCTTTTGCTAGGCTCAGAGTGACACCCCGGCCACACGTCACTTGAAGCCAGGACCCATGGTGCTGGTCCCAGTGCCAGAGAGTCTGCCCGGGAGACGCCGCCCCTCCGGACCTGTCCTCCTCGGGGTCCCTCTCGAGGGCCGCTGTCGGGGAGAACTGCCTGGCGGCCGGGGGATTTCGAAAGCTTCCCGGGCGACCGGACAGGCAGTCTTCCTCTGCGAGTGACTTCCAGTCCCTGTGGTTGTTCTGGATCCAGGACTCAGGTGATTCAAGAAGCTTGTGAATCTTCATGAGCATTTTCCAGAGCCCAGTATCTACATTCCAGCAGGTTCTTTCAGTCTGCCCTTCCGCCATCACCTCTGAGCCTTGAGATGCAGTGACCCTCAGAGGACAGGGCCACGCAGCGTAGCAGTGTCCCTTCGGTCTCCTCGGTGACTGTTCACCCCCACCGGTTCCTGTGACCGGCGCTGTCTGGCTTCTCTGGTGCGAGCAGAGGTAGGGAGGACGCAGACCCTGGGCACACAGCTGCGCGCAGGTGCCAGCTCTGTGTTCTTTGTCGCGTGGCTTCGGGCAGGGCCTTCACCTGTCCTGCCTCCGCATCCTCGTCGGTAACCTGGGAACGAAACAGTACTTGCCCTGAGGATCGAATGGCCACAGTGGACTCGGGGTGAGCTGGGGTCCCCCAGGCCCTTCAGGGGGCTTGATACCACTCTCACAGAAATAACGAGTTTCACCGACCTCAGACACACGAGCTCTTAGGAGCCCAGAGGCCTTTCCCAGAGTTTCCATGGAGCGTGATGTCTCAACAGACATGCGAAGAGGTGCAGAAATGAAAGCAACACTTGATCTTGACAAATCCTACGACAGGGTCTATAACTGTCATTTTTGAGTTCGTAACTAATTTCAAAAGCTTTCAGTGCTACTTTATCAATAAGAGTGATTGCTATTCGTCATAGAGATCTGGATTGGAAGTTCTCGGGGGTCGCCATCTCTTCCACGCGCATCTAGGAGTCGTAACTGTGGCCCGTGACGTAAAGCTCTCCAGCACGCCCGCCACCGAATGCAGTAAACCTGGGAGGTGGCCCCGACTGGTCACACTTGATAGGAGGAGACACTGACTCACAAGCTGCTGCCAAGCCAGGCATTCGGAGCAGAGCCAGACTCAATCCCAGCTTTGTTGGGGTCCAAAGCCTGTGCACTAGTCAGGCACAGCACGCGTTCGAATTGAGCGTCTCGTCTAGTGACTAGGGGATGCAGCTTCGCATCTGTGAGACAGTCTGCTGAGTGAGTGAAGAGAACAGCGCAGCCCGGCGCGCCTCCTTCTAGCTGGCCTGGGGCCGGCTGCGTGCGGAGGCCGAAACTCGCTTCCCCCGTCTCTGGGCCTGGGGGTCAGTGCGGCCTGGATGCAGGCAGATCAGCCAGCCAGGCGAGTGTTGGGGAGCAGGCAGGGGGCTCCCCGCCATGAAAGCAAAAAGACTTTCTTGTTAAAGGACAGCACCATGCAGCCTTGGAACAAAGGCCATCACCAACACTTGTCTTTGACTTGTGTGCCAGAGAAAATCTCTGAAAGAGGCTCTTCCAGACATGGATGCAGAAGGACACCTCCTCATTCGGAAATGCCTCCCTCGCTTCTCCCAGCACCGAGCTGTGAGCACTGCTCTGGCTCAGCGTGGAGGTGCAGCTGGAAGGTCCGCCCTGACAACCGGCTCCAGGGGCTGGTTCCTCCTGGGCTGGGGGCACCTTTGCAAAGAGAGGACCCGAGATAACAGAGGTTTCTCAGAGTCTCAGGTGGGCTCCTGAAATATCATTGAAAGCCGGACATAATCTGCCCGTGTCTCTCTGCTTTCAAGGTGGAAAATGGCTGGATGCATCAGAGGTGGTTCATATTCCAGGCAGAGTTGAAATGGGTTCAGGCCAGAGTCAATGCAAGGACTCTCAAAGGAAGACGAGATGGGCTTCCAGGAGAGCTGACGGGGGAGCCCTGCAGAGTGAGGCTCCCCCCACGTGTCACCCTGCTCCTGACTGCACCTTCGAGGCAGCCGTGTGGGTCTCGGGCCACCCCAGGTCTTCTCGAGCCAGGAATTCATAAGTGTGTCATCGAAAGCGGCATTTCCTTCCGCTGCCGGTACAGCCGCCCAGCAGTGACCCCAGAGGAGCCGAATGACAGCAGCCCCACCTGGGCTCCCAGGTTGAGGGATTTCCAACAACTCCAAGTACACTGGGCAGGTGCAGGTTCCCGCCACCGTGTCCTACAGGTCTTTCTCCCCAGAAGAAGTGGCCATGGCACCTGCTCTGGAGGTTCGGACCCTTCTTCCGCTGTCCCCCTCACGTTCCCAGGTCTCTGCCTTGGTCCTGGCGCGGGTCTGGGCTTCCCCAGCGCTGCGCCTCTCGGTGGCAGACCCGTCTCAGCGGAGGGAGGGGCCCGTCGCCTGATTTTCTCTGCTGCTTGTGAAAATTGAGTCCTCACAGCAAGGGGCGTCCAGGATCATTTTTTATCCCCCTGCCGGGAAGCATTTAGCACTGGGTCAGTACCAGGACAGCGGGGACAAGTCTGTCTTTGTTACCCCCGGACTCACGCTGCCTGGAAGCCCCCGGTGGCTGAACATGTGGATGTGCCCTGTTCTCAGCAGTTTCCTTCATTAAAGACCCATCTGCCTCTCCTGCTCCCAGGCTCCCGGCCCGAGTGTCACCCTGACTTTGAAGACACGACATTTTGAAGTGCGTTCTCTGATCCACATCTTGTCGGCAGTGGCAAAAAAAAGGCGGTTCAGCTCCCCGGACCCAGGTCGGGGTTTTAATCGGATGATCTCGTTGGGGGAGCGCTCAGCTTCTAATTGAAACAGTTGCACTTTTTGACCAGCAAATCTGCTTTAAGTGAGATTGGAGCTGCTCGGCAGGTCAAGCCCCCGTCCCCGGGCTGAGGGATTCTGAGTCCCCAGCAAGGACACAGGTTTGGACAGTCTGTTCTTCCCCAGCCCCAAACGGGCTTGCCTGTCCGCTGGCCCTCCGGCATTGTCCTGAGTGAAGGAACCAGGGAAGAAAGGACTCCCACTGTAAATCCAAGCTTCTGGAACTTCATCAGATACCACCAGCTTCCTTTTCAAGGTGGCTGGCTTTTGGGTTTTGTTTTTTACTTGATCGCAGGAACATTGTATTATGGTATCTCGTAGGTCTATGTGGGCATCGTCATAAATCTCCATCTGCATAGACACGTCGCAGTTCTGCCCTTCACCGTATAACTCACCTCTTCCACCGATTTGCCCCCGTCCCTTCGCACCACCGGTCTGATGCCACGGGCTACACGTCTGTGTGGTGTGTGGTTTGGTTCCTTTGTTTGGTGGGTGTCTTCATGGACCACGTGGATGTGAAACCAAGCCCAGTGGATTTAACTCCTGCTTCTGCATAAACCAGAAGAGAAGCCTCTTACTCTGAGCCTGTATGACCTCTGGAATCTCCTAGCGGCTGCCGTGACTTTTTCTGCCATCTTTTCGCCCCGAAGAATGAAAAAACTTCCAGGCGATTCAAGCCGTACCCACCTTCAGCGCAGGGTGTCTGGGCTGCCAAGCCCTGTGGTGGGCTGAGCCTTCAGGTCCGCCCCTTCGTAGTTGAAGACCCACCACGTGAGCGGCCGTGCACATCTCAGCGGTGCTGAGACCAGAGCCAGGCGGGTCTCGCTGGGATTCTGGGCACCTCGGACCAGCTCCCCCTCGAGCCAGAGTGAAAGAGGCTGCTTCAATCTTAGATACATCCCATCTCGAGAACCAGCCAAATCTTACAGGCAGGAGGGTTTCTTTCCATTTTAAGCCACTGCCCAGATTTCTGGATGTAGAAGACCCTCCTCTCTAGATCCCCAAGCTTGGTAGGGACGGCTTGGTCACAGTGTTGAGCATGCAGTCGTGCTCCTTAATTTCACCCATAGGCTCAGGCTCTGACCCTTTCCTTCTGCCTGCTTCTCCCTAGGCCCACAGCCCACATGGCCACATCACTGTCCCTTCATCCCCCCACTCAGAGCTCTGCGCCTGGGGACACTGATTACCCTCCCACCCTAAAGCTTCCTGGGTCTATTGCCCCCCCACCCCAGTTATTTTCTGTCCTCACCTGGTATGGTCCCTTTCTAGCATGTATCAAATTTTAAGTAAATGATGTGAAATATTTTATCCGATAACATCTTCTCTACTGGGCCATGCCTAGCAGATAGTAGATGCTCAATAAATATTTGTTGGATGCGAAAAGGAAGAATGGAATAAAGGGAGGGAGGGAAGAGAGGGGTGCAGGTGTCTCTAGTGGCGTTTCCTTGCGGTGGTTACTGTGAGTTGCCAGCTGGCCCCCTTCATGAAGCATTGCTGTCCCAACTCCCAGAGGGCTGTGGACGGGTAGCCTTTAGCCACAGGTCACTTCAGGGACTGTGTTGGTGGCAGAGCTGGCTCCCTCAGGTCACACATCGGGTTGGCCGCGGTGTGTGTTAGGGCTCAGCCTCCCTCTTGCCCACCCGTGTCCCCTTTGTCCTGTGCTCCTGGGGGCACCTGTGACCTACGTCCAACACCCAAATTTTACACCCGACTTCTACTTCCGTCTGCGTCCGGAAAAAGCTCACCTGAAACTCTGAGAAACCTCTGTCATCTCAGATCCTCTCTTTGCAAAGGTGCCCCCAGCCCAGGAGGAACCAGCCCCTGGAGCCGGTTCTCAGGGTGGAGAAGAAACAGCTCTCCCAGCAGCATCTCCACACTGAGCCAGAGCAGCCTTCACAGACACCATGAAAAACTGACCTTCCTGGAACCACTGTTTGAATCAGCAATGAGGCATCTAGACGTTTCTTTCCCATGATTGAAAGTAATTTTAAAAGTAGAAAAAGTCACAGAAAGTGGAGCCCAGTGCTTGGCAGCATACTAAATCCCCAATAAATGTTTGTTGAAACAATGAAAGCCTCGTTTTTTTCTTGTTCTGTTCCTCCCCTCAGAATTTAAAACCAAAAAAAAAAAAGATAATAAGACTAACATATTCAGCCCCATGCAGTTATTTTCTCCAAATCACTTTTTTTAGTACAAAAAGGATAACTACTGTGATGTATTTTTCCATTATTGTCTTCATGCAGCAGGTTTTTAAATTAATTTATTCTCTCGCTGCATCAGGTTGTCTTATAATTGAGATGCAAAGTGTTTGTCTCGCAAAGGCTTCTGGGAGTGTCTTCTTGGCTGTGAGCATCTTCTTTGTCTCGGCTTGTGATCCCTGCAAACTGCCCAGGGGACAGCAACTCGGGTGTCTGAGAGATGACACCACATCCCTGCTCCCACCTATTGGCGTCTAAACGTCTTAGGCGAGAAGTCTTCTTTTTGCAGAACAAGCGCAGTCAAACCTGACCAACTAGAACTTTTGGGGAGGGGAGTCTGGGTAACAAAGCGTCCTGGGTCGCTTGTTGACTAGAAACCCATCGATATTCGCAAACCCGGATGCAGACAGCGTTAGCAGGGACGGGAGGACAGGATAGGACTCTTTGGAGGCAGAATGTGATCCAATCCTGGTGAGATGAGGGTTCAGGGTGTCAATCACAGCATTGCTTCTGACCGACCTCAAGGCAAAATCGTTGGTCTTTAGTTTCTAAAAAAAAAAAATGGCAGAAACCAATGAACTGGGTCATCCGGGCAAATCCGGTCGTCTGATTTATAAATATTTCTCCAAGACCTACTCAACATTCACGAGCTGTGCTTGGAGCGGACAAGCTACAGGTGGTAAGTGTCCCCATGTCCAGCTTCCTTCTCCTCACGGAGGGAGAAGAGGGGCGGGAGGCTGAGCCATCGCGACAGACGGCAGCTGGCTGTTGACTCAGGAAGCTCTAAGGACGTCACACGAGGGAGGTGGAAAGAATACAGGACCGGAAGATGGAGCACAGAGTCTCCCTCCGGTCCTGCCCAGGACGTCTTTGTCCCAACTCCAACCTCATCAGTACGAGAACTGTCCTGTTCTCGGGTGTCTCACAGACGGACGTCATCACCTCGGCCCTTGTCTCAGCCCCGCATTATTGGCGCTCTGGGTGGCCTGGACGCCTGCTGTGAGTGGTCGTGAGCATGGCTGGGTGCTGAACGGCATCCCTGTCCCCGACCTGAAGATGCCAGTATCTCCCTCACCCCTGCCGCGTGCTCATGCCGCGTTCAGACACGGCCTCTGCCCATTGGGAGCTAACACTCCCCTTTGGAGAACACTGCCTTTAAGGGGGACCTCTCAACCTTTCCTGAGGAAAAGAATCCAGGACTGAGAGCGTCAAGTCACCAAACATGTTTTCTCTCAAAGCAATTAGGTGTGAAACAGGCCTGTCCACAGGCTTCTTGACAACTGTGAGATTCAAGAGACTTCCATTCCCAAGAGACAGACAGTCGTCCCCTGAGTCAGCTGCGGGGCTCAGGTGGGGAAATGCTGCCTGACGCTGACAGAAGCTTCCAGAAGAGCCAGATAAGTGACGCTCATGTGACTAGTGAGACACCAGCCTGCAACCCTGTCTGTTCCATGAGAGAAGGGAGATGGCTGGCGTGAAGCAGAAAACGAGATGGGTCTCAAAGCATGAGGTGACTTTCCTTCTCCACTGAGGACAATAGAAGAGGAGCGTTTATCTGCAGGACCTACTTAAATCAGGGGAAACACGCTTTCCAAAGTCCCCTGGGCTTCCTCAGCTTTTAACGCCGTCTGATGCTGTTTCTGTGTTTGTTTAACTGGTTGGTTCCCGAACTGGCTCCCCCTCCTCCCAAACAAGAGCTCTATCCATCCCGTGTGTTTTTCACCCTCTGTACGCATGCGCTGCTATGTGCGTAAAAACTCCAAAGACATTGCTCGAAGGAGCAGGGCGGAGCAGGAATGGAAAATTGGCGCCACGTTCTGCAGCTGGTGCCCGGGAGCCTCTGCAATGCCTACCTGCACCGTTGAAGGAGGAGCGTTTTCGTGTCGAATGGGGTTGCTTGGGCTCAGTTCCTCACGTAGGACCTTTCTTTCCTTCCTTGATGCCCAGCAAGCCATTTCCACCAGGTGACACAGCAAACGCACACTCGCAGCCGCCGCGAACCAGGCACGGTTTCGGCTGCAGAGAAAATCAGGTTGCAGGCCCCATGGGCCCCGGGTCCGGGAAGCAATCTCTGAGGCTGTAAATGTGCTGTCCCGTGTCCTAGCTTGTCAGCCTCACTCCCCAGTTCTTTATCCAAACAAGAACAGGGGTTTTGAATTAGGTCCCCAATGTGTGATGTGTGTGTGTGTGTGTGTGTGTGTGTGTGTGTGTGTGTGTCCCTCCAGCGACCATGTCCACTTGGAAAACTGCATTAGAAACCACGAGCCTGAACATCTGGCTTTTCCTCTCCGGTGGCTTCAAGAGGCCCCATCTCTGTTTCACAGAAGACACCAGACCACCACTGCGGCCTGAGACCGGGCTGGGTCGCGCTGAGCCAGATGCTGCGCTAGAGCAAAACCAAACCACCAGTCCCCTGGAGGAATCCATTCACTGTCGTTTATGCGGAAACATGATCCGCTCTCAGGGCTGAGCTGCCTGACTAATCCCTGGATGTGGCTCAGAAAGGTGTTGAACTTGCCTCTGGCAGAAACAGAAAACAAACATCTGTCACAGTGGAGACGACGGTCCTAGACCAGCAGGGAAGTGACAGAAGGCCCACAGGCCGCCACGGCACAGGGGACTGCTTTCGTCGCTGTGTCTGTTAGCGCCACCAAATCCATTTGCTTCAAATGCCAAAGTATGGAAGCGGGTCTTTCAGCAGAACCCATGGTAGAAACCGTGAAACCCTAACTAGACTTTCCTGAGTATCTGTCGTTTTGTCCTCACCCACTCACCCACCCACCAACCAGCCAACCCACCATCAAGACAAAAATATTTTGTTTGCGACAAGATATTCTGTGCTTATTCCATTGAGACAGGTGGATAGCCTCATCCTTCGATTTGGAACTATAACGTTTGGCTGAAGGAACTTATCAGATAAACTTACCGTGTTACTTGCGGTCACCAGTTCTCTTGGTTTGGAGAAAAAAAATGGGGAGAGAGATGTGCTTAACAGGATGTAGAACAACTAGAGACATGGGCAGCATTTGTACCTTGTCGAGAACTGTGATACGTCCCCAAGTGTGGATGATGAACCACTGCTGGTGTGAAGAGGGCATTTGGTACTGGCACAGACATTTTATTTTATGTATATCAGAAAATATACATAACGGCTAAGTTAAATCTGCATTTCGAAAATGTTACTTTGGGCAATGATCACTTAAGACAGATAATTTAAATAAAAGTATTAAGTAAATAACCTACCCACTGTGGATACATAAGACGAAAAGTACTAAGATGCTTCTCAAATGGCAGGTTTGTGAATAACACAGACAAATTCATTTTTACTTCAGTTTTATCAGTTAGTAAAAAAGCTATTAGGGTCCTCACACATTCCCATTTCTATTTCTTCTCCCCAGGCATTGTCTCATTGACTTCCAGTAACTTCAAGAGTTTAGACCAAGAAAAATAATACTGTGTTGGTCTATAAAATAAATCTACTTATTCTTAAAAAGAGGACATAAATTATCCATTTAAAGAGGGATTGTTTTGAATTAAAGATGTTTTCTCTGTTAAAAAATATTAAATAGCCACGGAATAGTCAGTCTAAGTGGAAAAGCTCTGGAGTATTGCACTGTGGATATTGCCCTTATGTGGCTTCAAACTTCAGTTTAAGAACTTAAAAACACATTTCCAAGTTATGAACTATGAAATATGGCAGACGATGACAAATGAGACATGTGGGGAAACAGCACAAGGAAATGAGACCATCTGCCATTACCTAATCTTCTTGGTGAGTGGAGCAGGAGACCAACATGGCGGACAGGATGTCTGGGCCCTGCTTGGGTATGATCAGTTAGGCAATTCATAGAAAATATTGCATGTGGTCGGCTTAGTTAAAATGTTAACGAATCGCAAAAGACATTTTCATCTTCAATTTTTATTTTTATCAAAACAAAATAAGTTAACCATAGAAAGAAATGTCAACAACCCAGAAGCCCAGCGCTTCCCTGATTACGAACAATCGATGGAGCGGGACGTTCTGAACCGTTGACTGCGTATAGAAGATTGAGACATCCGCTAAGGCTCCAAGTGACAGAGGCTGACTGTTTTCCCTGGCGACTTTTCTTCCAGTGGCGAAGCAATGTGTTCAAATGTCCCTACCTTCTTCAAATCAAAGGCTATCTATTCCCACATAAGTACCAAGCAGATTTAATGAGTCCTGAAAGATAAGGATAAGAAATTGTGCTTAAGTATCAGAAGTGTAGTGTTTCAAAAGCCGCAGCGTCTCCCTCGCAAGCACTACTGGGCTCGGGACGGAAGAGAGGGAGAAACTCATCCTGTGTGTGGCCGCGCTGGAGCCAGGCGGGCTGTCTCTCCTCGCCATGTTAGATTACGTCTGGGGAATGAGCAGCAGCATATTCTGACTATGATGACAGTTTCCATAACTACAAAAATCTGCTGCACCAGGCAAATTCTGTGCAAAGCGTAAATTTCTGTGGTGGGGCAGAAATGAATAATGCGATCATTCTAAGTAATGAATGTAAATGGAAGGAGATATTTTTTGGCACGAGGCTGCAAATCGCTCATCTTTCCTGCCGAGAACTGTACTCACAATGCATCTTTGCAAGGCTGCTCTTCCATCTGAGTGCTAGAGAAGGACTGTGAGGAAGGCAAAGTGTAACTTTGTCCCCTTTTACCCTCCAGGCTTTGAGAGGCATTTGATTAGAAGTCAGAGACACCCCTTTTCATCCTTTTTTTTTAAAATCCCTTGATAAAAGAACTAGAGGTCCTGGTTTGTAAATCAAAGGGACCTCAGCTTGGTTCAGAATCTCAAAGTCTGGGATGCAGGTGGGATGAGTTGCTCCCCCCACGTCTTCCATCGAGAGGACGGAGCTGTCCATGAGACGCCTCATGACTTAACGGAGTAGGTTGCTGACAGGAGGTGAAGTCTCTTTCCACCATCGTCTTTGACAGGTGAGACGGCCAGGTGTAGTACCCCAACGAGTAAAGCGGGGGTGAGTCTCAAGTCTCGGGGTCCCAGCACTTGCACACCTTTTCCTGAGAGTGTAGCCACGAGCTCTGAGGGCCCCGCGTCTCAGTCCTGGAGCTGCTCTATGGGGCGGAAGGGGCTCAGGCACTTGTTGGTTAAGACCCTCACCTGAAGGTACAATTAGATTAATGGCACTGGGGAAAGAGGGAAGACCCCTGATCTTCACACTCTGCTTTGACTGGTTTGTTCTAAAATACATGTACTTTCCCTTAGCCTACATAATACACACTGACTGAGCATCAAACCACAGCCATGATCAATTAATGATACTGACATTGTATTTTCAATAACCCAAGTTGGGTTACAAGTTGCTGATGTTATCCTTAAAACGCATTCCTGTAATTCATTCTACTTTAAGAATACCCACAGGAAAGTTAAAATTTATAAAATCAGAGATTATTTGTTGCTTTATCAAAGGATTCTTCATTTTAAAAAATCTTTATGTTAGCATGATGATTTTCAATAGCCAGCTTCCCTAGGGTCATTCAAAACACATTTTTAATTTTAAAAAATTCACTGAAATGTAGCTTTCCACAAACTCATGTTGATATAAAGTAAGGAACACTGGTAAACACTGCCACCCACGAGCTAACTGACAGGCTGAGACAAGATGATTTAGCAGCCTGCTTGCCCTTCTAAGCTAGACGCCGGGGTTTAAAAAGGCAACCGTCTGCCGTATTTGATCCTGGTTGTGATGTGGCATCCGCTGATGGTGGACACAGCTGCCACCAAGATCCTGAGGTCAGTGCTGCTCAGAGCTGTGACTTACTGACTTTGGTCCCGTGATCCAGTGGAAAACTCAGCAGCCAGCCAAGAGAGAAGGATCTGGAAGGTGGCTTTCTCCCTCCGACCAGTGCCTCCCAAGACAAAGTAGCCAATTCAACCTACAGACCGGTTGTCTTCCACTCACTGAGTGGCGTTGTTTTTGCTTTTAATTTTTTTAACTATGAGTCAACATTTATAATTGGATAATTGCACTCCAAATCTGGAACTCTGGGGAAAAGTAATTAGCATTTCCCTGGACTCTTCATGGCAATAATTGGCTGCAGATGTTTTTGTTTCAGTTCCCTACTGCCCCCCACCCAAACATCCTGGGTGCAGGACGCCTCCTGTGGGGACCATCTCCCAGCCACTCAGCCCTCAAGTATGAAGAGGTAGCGTGTCCGTGCTCTCTGGGGTCAGAGCCTGGAGACACATTCAGCTCATCTTGTCTAACTCAGTCACTCTAAGTTGGAGACTCTGAGGGGCAGAGAGGACATGTCTTATAAAGACTTCCCCACCAGATAAGGACAGTGATTCTCGCTCCTTTCCTAAACCACCTATCTTATCACGGTGGCATGCATCATCCAAGGAACCAGGAGACACCACATGTCTCAGTTTGCTTTCACAGGCGCCCAGAGAGAACGCCTCACAGCCTGTCCGTCTTCTGTATGTTCTTCTTGATGGGACTGAAAACCACCTGGATGCTCCTGAAATGACCACAGACATATACTCAGTCACGGGGGGTAGATGATCTCGCATTTAAATCTTCTCTGAATAACCCTAAACTTGGAAAATTCACACAAAGATACTTGGAAGTGGGCCATCCTTTGTCACAGGCAAGAGCTGATGAAAGTATGTTCAGATGTGCTAGGTGTCTGGCATTGCCTCTGAAGTACAAGATGTCTTGTGGACACCATTACATCAAGGTGAAGAGGAAAGAGGTCAGCTATAAATTTTCAATTGTACAAAATCATACTAAAAGCAAGTATAAAATTGTATTGAAATGCAGCAGTGTTAAATCTTTAAGTCGCTCCTCTCCCAAGGAAGGAGAAGGAGAGAAACCAGGAAAGCTGAGGCTTCTCTCATTGATTCAGCTGACGTCAATCAGCTATTTTCTTCTGCACAGGCGCACTGGCTTGGAATACTGGGGAATTTCATCTGTGCTGTTCTGACTGTACAATTCAGAGGCTGATTTAATTTGACAGCCAAGTAACATCAAGCCCCCAAAATAAAATTACTGAGATGTAAAACAGCGTCAAAACTCCAATTAGTTGTGCATCCTTGAAGCTTCTGGAGGAATTCTAAAAGACTCTGTCACAAAGAGCAGGCATCAGTTGAAGCTGTAAGAGATTACTAAAATGTAACCCTCTAATTGAAATTGCTCAGAGCACAATATGACAGAAAGAATCAGGAAAATAAGTGAATTTTTCCCCCTCAAAAAGTGACTCATGACAGAGACGGTTCTGTTAGCGTAACACGACCTTCTTTTGCAAGAGCTGGAAAAACCAAGGGCTTCAGAGGTCTCCACGGAAAAGGCACCCAGCAAAAGAGCGGCACATGCTTGTGTTACTGGGTGATTAACACTTGTGCAACACGGAAGGAAGCATCTCAGCAGCTCAGAGGCGTTTCGAAGTATATACACAGCTTCCACTAAGGAGGCAAATTGTTCTAGCCAAACTCCAGTGTTGAATGAACCTGGAAATTGTCTGTAGGAAGAACAGAGGTATCTTACGCCCAATCCACTCGCCTTCTGCTTTGCATGCCACCCCTAACTATGCCACGTGAGTCTCCCGCCTTCGCAGCGTAGGAATGGGGTCATCTTGCTGTGTGGGGTTCTTGTTTCTGTGAACTCAGGGACTGACTCTCTTAATGTCACTTTACTGGTTGAGGCAGGAGAATCGAGGCGGAGGCTAAGGCTGGGAGTCGGCCACGGTCACGTGCTGCGAGTTCTTGGACTTTGACTCATGGCCAACCTTGCGTGCAAGGCATCCGTGGATACCAGCAGGACGAGTCCAAGAGCAACCCGGGAAGGGCGAGGCTGCGCTGGGGGCTTGGAGTTGGTTGGGGATGTCTTGGAAAGAACCCCAAATGGCTTTCCTGACATGGAGGTGGTTCCTCTATCTGACGCCGATTCAGGAAGCGCGATGGTGCTTGAGCACGGATTCCATCTTTCTCTGCTTGCTTCATATTTCTATAACTAATCGGTCTTCATCGTCGCTGCTGGTGTCACTCAATTCCACACGAGTTTGCTTTTTCATTCCTTCCAAACTCCTCTTCTTGATGGTCTTTGTAGGGGCTTTGGGGATTTCTGTGGGCTGCCCTGTGTCAGAAAGAACCACACAATCCTTTAAAGCAAACAAGGCAGATACTTGACATTTCCCACTGTCATTTCCTAAAGGAGGGCCGGGGACAACTACGTCCCCATAGCCGTGCTGACCCCTGGAAGGGAAAAGTGTCTTGTATTGCCCTTCCTCTTGAGGTAAACCAGCTGAGCTGAGTCCTGGAGATGGCATTTCCAGATGAGTTTTCCCAGGTGACTCCAGTGGAGTCACACCTGACACTCTTGGCCCAGGTGATGGTCTCCTGGGCACTGGGGAGGGCGATGGGCCCTCTGCTGTAGCCTTCTTGTCCGGGGAGCTTTGTGTCCCAGGGTTCTCCACAACCCAGCCGCGGTCTCGTTGCTCAGCGCTATGAATTCCCAGGGCGGCATGACCTGCTCTCACCCCCAGACTTGTGGCAGCGTCAGGGCAGGGAGCGGCTTCTTTGGACTCGAAGGAAGAAGGTTCTTGAGCGTCTGAGAAAACACAGGGTTTGGGATCTATTGAGACATGTTCCCGGGAGGGCAGAGGCTGAGTCTCCAGCAGCCCCGGGCTGCGACCTTTGCCATGTGATAGAAGACTCGCATCAGCCACGGCCAAGCAGGTATCCAGCTGCAGAGACAGCCCTGGCTCCAGAGCAGAGTCCTGGGGACAGCGGTCACCGTGCTCACTGGCCGATGGCGTAACGCCCTGCAACGAAGCACAAAGGAAAATAAACGGGGGTGAAAAGGTTAACTGGTACCTAAAACTTTGGGGTTAGAAATGCGTTCCTTTTGAAACAAGGTCTTGAGGCTGGAGCATCATGGATGCTCTGAATCAGTCTCCATTACTAACTGATTCTGTACGAACGCGAATAAAGCTCCCTATTGGCACAGACCAGGTTGCCGTGATCACCACAGGGTTTTATCTGGTTTTGTGAAAAAACCAAAGTACTCAATTTCCCAGCCAGTCCCCAGCATCCAATTTTGAGGGTCCACTGCTTAGAAGGTGGACATGCTATGACAGTGCCGAGTACTGAAGCTTTTTTCCGGATTAGCACCGCCGGTGTGGGCTAGAGCCCCATGTTGGTGGCTTCCAGCTGGCCACCCTCCACCGGCTGGCGGTGACATTCTGCCTGCAGGAGGCAGCGTCCCTCATCTACACGGGTCTCAGCCAACAACGCACTTAGGGCTTTCAATGACCCGCGACAGCACCCCCATGAGAGTCGCCTGTTCTTTCTGGGCAGTACGTTTGGGGTCCCTGTTGGCCTCATGAGCTTCCTGGGCCAGAATCTATAGATGCTGGTTCCAGCAAGGACACGTCCTGGAAAACAACAGGGACGAAGAGGAGCCACAGGTCTAGACACTGGAGAAGGACCAGCGGCTCCAGGTCAGAGCCCCACCTTCCCAGTTCCTGGGTCTGCTTCCCCAACCGTCCTTGAACTGGCCCCGGGCGAGAAGCTCCCCAGCGTCTGCCTGCAGTCGGCTTCCTTCTCTCCGGTCCCACAGCAAAGGGACAACGCTGAGGTGGCACGAGATGGCTCTCCTGGAGGAGCTATACCTGAAAGAGGAAGGCACATTCAGAGGCATCAGCAAAGTATCAGCAAAGTGTCCCTTCCGCGGAGTTCTCTCCCTCGGGACCAGATTCTCGCCCACCTCACACGGCGGGTGCCGGAACTCCGTGTGTGCCCGATGGCTCACAGCTGCAGCAAATGGATGAATCGGAGACATCGTCTCGTCTCACCCAAGAAAAATCACCGGAAGACAATGACGACGAGCATCTGCATCGCCCTGCAGTTAATTAAGCACAAGCTTCCACTCTCTAAGGACTTTAGCAGCGTCCCCACAGTGACGAAACAACCAGGCAATTCGTTCAGTTCAATGAAAAAGTAAAACCAATTAGTATAGGAAAAATAATCCAATTGGCCAAATGTCTTCCCAACAGGTTGTTTGGGGTTTTAAGCTGAAGGGAAAGGCCATGAGCACATGTGACCAATAACTTCTGATTCATCTGCGAAAGTGAGGGAAGAAAATCCATTGATCTGATTTGCTTTTGACCTGCAGTCTACAGAGAAAAGTGAGTTACCTTTAATAATTGTGAAGGATGCCCCAATAACGTCACTGAAGTGTGTTAAACGAATTTGGATTATTGAAACAGGGTGCTCGCTTGCTCTTAAATGAATGGCCTTTTCGAGGAGCCAGTCACGCTCTGGTCAAGTGTGAGAGCACTGAACTCATCCTGTCCACCTTTCCTGCCTCACAGGAGACGGCCGCAGAAAGCACGGCATCTGCCACCTTCCTGCGGGCTGCGGACCCTCGGCCCCTCACAGCGGGATGTGCATCGAGAACCGTCTCTCCTCGCAGCCGTCTGAGCTGGTCTATTCTTCCCGGGGGCGGGGGGGGAAAGGCTGCACTGATTAATAATTCCCCTTGGAAATAATCGCCAACCCATGTTCCAGGAAGAGACTGTTAAGGGCGCTGGAGCACATTTAGCTTCAGCTGTCATGAAAAGGCGATGGGAAACTAAAATAATTAGAAAGAAAATGGAGCGAAGACAAATCACGATGAAAAGCCGACATCGTTAGTGCCGGACCTTCTCCGGGGTGTCTGATTCCTAAGCTTTATTCGAATGCGAATAGACATATTAGTCTAATACTATTATCTAAAAATGTAACACAGTTGTTGTACATGCCTTCTGGTTGCCCCAAAACTCCATTCATTAGGAGCCCAACGACTCTGAATGACCAAAAAGGACTGAAAATGAGTCCACGATGCAAACTCTAAGTGAAACAGGCCGCAGTCATCTCCTAGGCTAGCAGCTGCCTGGAGATCACTTACTCCATTGCGAAAGGCCGGACCGCGCTAGCTGAGGGCGCGCGACTCCAGGCGGGCCGGCTAGAGCCCTGCACGGGCCCAGAGCGCAGCTGTCGCGCGTGTATACGAGCGTCTGCCCAGCTTCTCCTTTGAAACCATACTTTCTGACACTGTGTCATCGAGCTTAGACATAGTGTGAGTTTGTATTTATTGCGCATGAACCACAGCTAATACTCGATGCCAGGACCTGTGCTGTTAAACAGGTGGTTTATTCAGCGGCCAATAAGGCGGCTACCCTCGTGGGCCCAGCACTCTAGCAGGGTTGGGAAGGGGAGTCCGTCCGCGAGACACAAAAAGTCACCAAGCACGTGATGTGAGTGCTACAGAGGACAAGACAGAGGGTGATGGGAGGCAGGGGTCCACGGGAAACATGCTCTAAACACCTGTTGACACGACACCCGCTGGGCTGATTCTGCTCTGTGAGGTCTGCGTCCTCCGTCATAGAATTGCTCCATATCTTTTTAACTCTGTGTTGCCAGCCCTGGTTCTAAAGTGGTTTGCAAGTCAATTAACTTGTTTCCACCCAACTTCTGTTGAGCTCATCTCTACAGAAGCATCAATAACAAGGCTGGACATGACGGACGAAAGAGACTCTCTGGGGCCATCGATTCCAATCAGGACACGATCGGATGCCTATGGGTGAGCCGCGTGAGCCGCTGATTTCTGTCCCACGGGCGGGGGTGAAGGGGGCCACGGGTGCTCATCAAGCGTGGCCGTGGGTGCTCCTGCCCGCAGGTGCTCCTGCCCGCGCCCAACGCCATCTCGGGGAAGTTGGCCTCGAAGTAGTCACACGCGAACTTTTCTTGCAGAGAACGCTTTCCTAGTGGCGTTCATCTCTTCTGTTTCTCTGATGAGAGCCCCTCAGGACAAGAGCGTTTCCTACGCAGAAATTCTTCACGGAGACGAGGTCTCGCGCACGCGGGTGTTTCCACCCTGGCGTTACCTTAAAATCCTCCATCCTGTGCGGTCAGGTCACAAGGGCAGGATTCCTCACCGAGGAAAGGCGGGATCATGACATCATGCCAGGGGGACACGGTGATCAGAGAAAGGCCATTTAAACACGGAATGCCAAGGCGGAACAGCCACTCTGCTGTGTGCATCCTTCTCGGTTTCTCGGCGCTCAGTGAAAATCGTCTCTGTGGTCTCTTCCTCGGGACATAGCTGATATGCTTGCAACGGCGTCTACTCTGTCCGCAAGATTTACACCCAGAATGAGGGAGACATTATTCTGTTTCAGCTATTTCGGGGCACCGTGACCTAACTCACAGCTTTGGGGAGACAATGAGTGCCCCGCTATTAATTCTGTCAGGAGAGACGGAGGGAAGGCACGAGCTGCCCTCAGGGCAGGAGACGTCGCCCCACGCCCTGCCTCTGGCAGATGCCGGGGCTCCGGGGAGGATTTCTGTGAGAAGCAGGGAGCCAGAGGGAGGTCAGCCTGTTCAAGGGGGGATGAGCTAACCAAAGACATGCCTGAAGGAGAGCCCAGGGAGCAGAGGCAGCGTCTGCCCCGTCCTGGGACTTAGGAGGCCTGTCCACGGTGTTTAGACGCATCTTCCCTGGGTGAGCAGGTAAAGCTCTGACCCCGGGTCCCCTGTAATCATGGCCAGCACTGTGCTTCCGCCTGAGATGAAAGGAAAGTGTTTCCACCACTGTCTCCGCTCAGATATTTTCCCCAAACTCAGTGAGTGGGGCTGAGACATCTCAGAGACTGTAGAGCTCGGCCATGGACACAATGCAACAGCGCCCGTTCGAAGGGGAATGGAGGCCCAGGAAGAGAGAGAAACCAGGAACAGGGTTCAGGCATATCCTTGAAACGTTTGTATTTTGGGGGAAAATGTGTTTTGCAGATCTGTTTGGACCAGTGGTTCTCAACTAGGGGAGATGTCAGAGACCTGTCTCGTGGTCTCGATTTGGAGCAGGGTGGGGTGCTCCCTGCATCTTGGGGTGGGGCAGATGGTCAGGGCCCAGGGCGGCCCCACCACAGAGCTGGGTGCAGGTCCAGAGGTCAGTCATGTCCAGGCAGAGAAGGCCTGGCTTACACCAAGAATCGACATGAGGAAAATAAGATGAGACGTAAAAAGTAAAAGCTTACAAAGCTGAGGACTGACGGTGGGACATTGTGAGCGACCAGCACCTTGTGCTTATGACCCCTTGAAACCGATGTCATCCCCAGCCTTCGTTCACTCGGACAGACAGACGGAGGCAGCAGAGGACAGAGGGACAGAGGCGGCGGAGGACAGACGGACAGTGGCGGCGGAGGACAGACGGACAGTGGCGGCGGAGGACAGACAGACAGAGGCGGCGGAGGACAGAGGGACAGAGGCGGTGAAGCTGACGAGGCAGGAAGATACGAAAGAGGTGGAGAAACCGTCCTCTCCAGCACTGAGCTGTCGAGCTGACACATGCGGTCGCTGCCTGGACGGATAGGACAGCAGACCCGGCTGCGCTGCCCCACACGCGCCGCTGGCTCCCTCCCCGGCGCAGGTCCGCAGTCTTGATGGCGAGAGCCGCTGGCTCTTTGTGATTAGTTCTTCCCTTTCTTTGCTTGTGGTTGTTCTACGGGGCTTATTCAAGAATGTGGCAGATGTCCTCTCATTTACGACAAGCCTACGATGTGGGCCTTTTTATGCCCATTTTACAGATGAGAAAACTGAAGCTAAGGAAGTGGCCTAAGTTTACTGAGTATAACAGAGCCAGGCTCAAATCTATCCTTGATGCCCACGTCCTGGGTGCCTAATGTTTCATCCTGTTTACTTTCATTCTCATTGTTTTGTTTGGAAAGATAGCGCTATCCAAAATTTAAAAAATAAAAGCAAAAACTGACTCCTTGCTCTACGGAGGTCCGCAGTCTTGAAGGTGTGAGCTGCTGGGGGCTCCTCTGGCTGGTGAAGCAATAAACTTCCTTTTTTTTCATCCACCAAACTCTGTCTCCTGGTTTCTGATTCGGCCCTCAGGTGCAGAGACCATTTTCAGTAACAGGATCACAAACTCAAACGCCATGGGCAGGCATCAGAGACCAAAGAGGAGGGAAGCTGCCCAGGCAGGGAACAGTGGTAAGTGGAGGGTATGTCCAGGCTCCAGCACTGTGTCCTTCAGCTCCCACCAAGCGGGCCCTCGAAGCACCAGGGGCTCTGAGTGCCGGGCCTGTTCAATTTCCAAGAAACACCAGCACGTTAGAGCCCGTGTGTGTGTGAACACTGACAGTGAACTGTTACCAAGGTGTCTGTGGCCCGCAGGTGGCCGAGAAAGGCTGGGCTGCCTTCAACAGGGTTAAGAAGCTCCCAGGCACCGACCAGGAGACAAGACGCAGGCTTTGCCCCCATGCCAGACTTCGCCCCCCTGCAGAGTTTCTTTGAAAAAATACTGCTAAAAATACATATGGCAGAGTAACCCCGTCGAATGAAATCTATCATCATAGCACGGGCGTTGATCCAGCAGCAGCTCTTTGGGAAATGGAGCAGGAAGCTTTCCTGCAGCAAGAGTTGTGGGAGGAAAAGCAATAACAATGAACAGGAATGTCCCTCCGTCGGAGAAGTGTTGAATAAATAAACGCGGTCGGCTATGTGGTGTGGGCTCTGTGCTCGTATTGAAGCAATCAATCTAGAACACAGGCCTCGAGTCATACACAAGATATGCTGAGAAGAACAGAATCCCAGATTTCTGCACTCAGGGTGATCTAGTGTGGAAAGCAAACAAAACCAAGTGTCCAGCTGTATCTGCACATCAGTGGAGAAAGGCGTGGAAGAAACCACCACACGACTCCACGGGCCTCGGGTGCCAGGAGGATGGGATAATCAAGCTCTCCTCGGGCACACAGACGTCGCTGCAACAGCCAAGGTGTTGCTTTATTAAATGAAAAGGGAAAATAAGAGACCCACAAAGACACTGGCTCTGACTGAAGCACAGACTGAAAAATAATGAGGCAAACCCCCAGAGCGGACCCAGGCCAATTCGGTCAGAACACCGTTGACAGAGGCAGGAAGCACCAACCTCCCAGTGACCAGAGTCTGATTTCTCAGGCAAGAAAAGACTCACCAAGGAAAGAGAAAGATGTATTTTTCCAACTCTAACCAAATCTGGAATACTTCTGTACTATCCTAATGTTTTTTTGAAATTTTGCCACTTCTGAGTAATCATTTTTCCATCTCTTTTTTCAGAAACCACTTTTCTCTATGGTTCTTTCTTTGATGAAAGGCAATCCATTTGAGAACACTTCACTTACCATTTTCTTGAGGAAAAAAAAAAAACTTGTTTAGTGGGAAAGCATGCTCAAAAATCTTTTGGTAAATTGAAACTTTAATCATGCCCAGACAATAAAATAATATCCTAAAAGAAAGAGAGGACAAATTGTGGGCAAGAAGGAAAATTAAATGAAGAGCAAAAACTGCTAAAAATTATTTGAATTATTTAGTGCCAGAATTGATTCTGAAGAAACTGCTTTATGAATCATTACTTTCCAACTTTCTTAAACTCTAAATGAAAATTGTAGAGAAAGAAGTTCAGGCACTGGAATATAATTGATGTGTTTAAGCAATTACCTCATCATTTCTTAAGATTTACGCCCTGGAGAAGGAGGTGTTATCCTGTTTCAGCAATTTTGTAAGCAATATTACTTAACTAATGGCTTTAGGAAAAGAGTATCTCTCCATTAATTCTGACAGGAAAAATAATGGTACAAATCCATTAGCTCTCGTCAGAGAGACGGGAGGGAGCTAGCAAATGGGTAGCACTGGTTTCAGGCCGCCATTTTGTTTCTCCTCAGCAGATACTAGAGGTGATTGTGACAGAGGGAGCCAGGCACTGGCAACACCAGGGATCCTCCCACCCTGTCCCTTCCAGGCCATTCTTGGCTGGCTAGCAGAAGTGTAAAGGTTAAAAAGGGCAGAGGAAATCCAATCTACTTAATTTCAGAGAATTACTGTACATGTCCCACCCTCACGTAAGGTTTGGTTCGCTACCTCTCCAATGTGATTCCATAAACCTTTTCTCTCACAAACTACCTGTCAGATTAGCAGTCTTTTGTCAGTGGGAGACTGTTGCTTGGATAACGTTAGCCGCAGAGGAATTTTCCCTAAACTATGTCAGTGGGAGAAAAATATCCAGTTAAAATCTTTCAGTCACTTGAAAGCTTCGTTATGTACAGAATTCACAAGAAAAGATTCCCCTTGAGGAAGGAAGGAAGGGAGACAAGGAGAAAGCACAGCCGTGCCTGCCTCCCTGAAAACAGGTTCATTGCTCATCAGTTGAGCCCAGTTCCACCTCGTTGACGGCCTATGCACGCACACAGCAGAAGAGAAGAAAATCAGAACATAACTTTGCAGGGGTCGGTACCATGGCAAATGCCATAAAGGAGATGGATTCTGACTCCCAATGCAGCTGGAGAGATAGGAGCAGTCACTCACACACCATCCAGGAGAGCAGATGCGACAGAGGCGACTCCATGTTCTTCAGACAGACCTAGTTGCTCTTCCCTCCCAGCCAACTCCCTGAAGGCTTGTCTCCTCTAAGTATTCACAGGTTTTATTTCAGAAACGACTTTTCTTAAGGATACTCATTTCCATTTTCTCTAAGGAAGGGTAATCCAGTTAAGATTTCACTCTCAGAGATAAGATGTTTTCCGGGAAGCCACGTTTCCGATCAAGCCAAAAGATAAACATCTGTGTCCATGTCACAGCACAGACCTACAATGTAGAGCCGACGATGCGGGAAGCACACCATTCAAAAACACCACTGAAATCTCTACTGCCAAGGGTGAAATTAGGAACATCTACCAGTTGAGATGCTATTTTCCACGTGTCTCATTATTAGATGAATCTGTACCAGCCAGTCCCCATCTCGAAATATAATTGAGGAATTTGAGAGGGCTCATTTTTCCTGAAGATTTATAGCCTTAAAAAGAAGAAATTGATCCATCGCAATGATGAGAGCTGGGAATAGAGATGTTCCCTTTTCTCCTTTATCAATCCTAATCAGGGGGCAAAATAAACCAATTTCAAAGTAGAAACAAAGACAAGGAAAATACTGGAGTGGGCCTCATCAAGACTGCTTTTCCAATCACCTTCACCTTAGGAAAGAAAACATTTTAAGTCCAATCTCTGGGAAATGACACAGGTTCTGGGAGAACCTGAGTCCCCTCTCAAATGTAAGCTGCAGACTTGTAAAGCTTAATTTCAGGAGAAAACCAGGAAAAGAGAACGAGGGAAGAGGCATCTATTTTCACACTCAGCTCTTCACCCTCCGGTGGCGAGGAGATCATTTCTGCTCCTCCTTCAGAAGACCTGCCAGTACACTTCCTTTGACTGATTGTGTCTTCGAGGGAAAGCAAGTGCTGGGACAACTGACCCGTCTCTTCCCTTCGGATATGTCTTCTCAGCCCCTGGTGGAAGAGCCCGCTGAAACCACTGCAGAAACATTCAACCCTGTCCTGCACATAATTCAGTAGCGCTTCTCAAATACGATTTAGGGGCCAGAGAACTGAAATCAGGGGAAAGAACAAATGTGGCCCCAAATACTCTTTAAAAACTTTCTTACCAAAATTTACTCAAGCCTCTGCTTCTGACTTCTTTTTTTCCTCCTCCCTTTTAAAGTAAGCGTGGCTTTTTTCATAATATCAGAGACCCACTGGGCTGTCAGTAAAACACTTTCAAGCTGGCTTCGTCCTTTCTCAAAATTTCCACCTCAGAGGAGAGAGTACTTTCTTCAGCAGCAGCAATTCTGTGTAATGCAATTCAAGTGGGGCTTCTGAGCAAAGTCTCTACATGATTCCTGTGGTTTCTGATCAGAGGCAAAGGGCGGGGGCGTGGTCGTGAGTTCCTGCGGAGCCTGTCCAGGGAAATCCCAGAAATCTGCACCTGCCCGGCGGAGACCTTGAAGCCTTGCCCTTCGAGGCTCTGCGTGCTCAGAAGCTGGCGTGCAGCTGAGAAAGCGGGGAGGGTGGCAAGAGGGAGGATGGACCACAGGCTACGAATCCGTCTTCTGTCCTCACACCAGCTTTGGAAATTCGTTTCTGACATGAAACTCGAATTACAGCACTTGTTTTTCACCTCGGAAACGATCTCCTGGACCCCGAGTGCTTACAGTGCCTGTTTACCTTCCTCTAAATTCACCACATGGTTAAAAGGCGCCAGGAAGGTAAGAGCTGCGGCCCACACCCAAGAGCTAAACCCAGGTAGGTGCGACCAGGCCAGTGAGAAAGAAAGCTACAAGAGGAAAACACAGCCCCAGAAATCATTTGTAATCCAGACTCATCAAGCATCTAACTTATTTTTCTTTAACAACATCACTGGACAAATTACAATCATCAAGTAAGCTCATGCTTTGAGGCATTTAAACAAATCTCCACATCTTTCCCGAAGCTTCTATTCCACCAGCCACAGTGGGAGTGCGCTTTGCCTTCCTAAAGAAAGAGAGGAGAGGAAATCCATGACCGGACAGAAAATGGGTGTCCCCTTCCCTCTGGTCAGAAAAAGAGTGTCAACTTATCCAGAAGATTCCGCTGGGAAGAACAAAACAGAATTGAAGATGTGCAAACCTTTCTAGGGGAGAGAAGATGCTTTCTGGAACCTTCCAGCTGGGGGTCTTGGGAGGAGCTGGGGCCTGAGGAATGCTGTCCACTGACTATTTTCTTGCAAGAAGGACAGTAGGGTCGACAAGACAACAAGCCAAGCAGGTGCAGGCTCCTGTCTCCTGCCCGCCCCAGTCCTACCTGTTAAGAATTTAACACACCATCAAAAAATAACAACCTGCAAAAGTCTACTTTGAAGAAGACAGACAGACACCAGACGACCTCACTCATAGGAGTGATTTGAACAGACAAAACAAAGGAGCAGACGAAACAAAACCAACCCTTGGACACTTGCAACAGAACCGAGGTGACCGACAGGGAACGGGACAGGGCAGGAGAAGGGGTGGCGGGGCCCACGGACACTGTCTGGACACTGGCGAGACCAATGGGGATGTGGCGGAGGGCAGGCTGTGCTGACATGCATCTGAGGGGCGGGGAGCCTGCACACAGGGGTCAGTCTCCCCAAGGACACAGAGCCTAAATTCCCCCGGCGACACGATGGGAAACGAAGGGAGACTGTCTTTAAAGACATGCCCCGCAACTAGAGGGCTGAGCTGTGTGCTCGGTGACCCCCCCAGAGTGACCCTGAGACCCCTGATCTCTTTTCTCGGGAAGGAACCCCGGACTCCGCATGGACGCAGAGGGAGGAAGACGGTGAGGTGGGGGCTCACCAGGTTTTCTCCTTTACGCTTTTTCAGAAGGGGGTCAATACTGGACGCACGTGCTCCAGAGAGAGCCGCTGACTCGTCCGTGGGGCACAGCTGTCCCTGTGAGCCTCGGGAACGCTGGGAGGCCTTGAGAAATTCTTGAAGCTCTCCCAAGTCCTGTCGTGTGTGGGATGAAGCAGGGCCAGCTCAGGTGTGACCCGAGGGGGCGCCGGCACCGGATGGTCGTTGAGTTGGGGCCCATGGACAGGAGAGGGCACGGTGGCGGCTGGTCTGCAGTTCTTCCCTGAAATGACCCCTGGGACATCTCGGCTTCGGTGACATCGCGATTCTTGGCCCTCCCTGATCAGACTGGGGGTTCGATTTGTTTGGCTTGGATTGGGGCTCTCCTGCTGCCCAGCGTGGAGGCGGAGCTGGGCCCCTGGATTCTGGGGAGATCACTGTGTCCCTGCTGTGCAGACAGCCCCTCCCGTTACACTTAGAGGGGCTTCAAGACAAAGACTGGCGGAGACCCTTGTCGGAAGGACGGCTTCCGTGGAGTGCTCAGTCCCCACTCTCGCCTGTGGACGGGAGAGGCGACAGCGTCGGGAAGCTCCGAGCTGTAAAGAAACCACCCCCCACCTCCAGCTCACCCCTGCTCTGCACCCGGCGCCGTCGACTCAGTGGCGGACACCCCGCTGCTGGGGCTGCCGAGAATTCAGTCCGTGCTGTGTCCCCGGAGCGGGGATCGAATGCACCAGAAAGGAGAAGCCGGGCGTGTGGCTTCTGTTTTGACACTGGTTTTACCATCATCACGCACATCCGTGTCTTGTTCACTGGGCGTCGGGGGCCCAGCCAGAAGCCCGCCCCTGAGTGAGGGACCCGGCCTGTGTCCCTTTCCCGGCTTCCCCAGCGCCTGCATCACTCCCATGTCTGCCAGAGGAACTGACTGCGTGCTTCATCCCTTGGCCTCTCACACATCTTCCCTGCAGAGAAGCGCCCTGTGGGGTGACCGTGGGCCCTGGGGGAGGCTCGTCAGAGCGCTCCCCTTGTGTCCAGCATCTGGGAGATCAGGCTGGAAGCAGACTCCCGGGAGGATTAACAGTTGGGCCAACTTCAGAAAAAATCTTTTCAGATTAATTCACGGCTCTTCCCTCCCGCCCGGGAGTGAGCTCTGTAACCATTGGACTCTGCGCCACTCTCCGCCCTGAACAGAATCACATTAAAGCACCCTGATTGTTTTTGTAAACTCCATTTAATGCCAATTCACATCACCGAGGGTTTGTGTTGCTTTTTTTTTAAAGGGGTAGTTCTTTTAATGACTAAAATAAATCGAAGGTAAAAGGCCCTCTGTCTGAAAGAAATTTGAAGGAGATGATGAAATGGGTCCTAAATTTCCTGCTAAATGTCCAGGACAGGGAGCCTCCCCGGTGACAAGCCCACAACAGTCCCCATGTCCCCCTTTGGTGACGCACGGTATTCGTTTTCTTTGGGGGGGTATCGAGGTCGGTTCATGAGTTCGCCCTGGTGATCGGGGTGGGGGCGTTGGGGGACCATTCCACACAGATGAACAGTGGGGTCCTCTCCGTGGTGATGGCCGGCTCACAGCCCGCTCTGGGTAAATAACAGCAAAATATTGTTACCGCTGTCGTTAGCGGCTCACACATACTCTGGGACTCCTGGGCGAGTGGCGGCGGGAAATCAGCAGACACAGGAACTGTGTCTGGACTGTGAGGCAGCGGGGACCTCGCTCCCTCCCACTTCACTGGGGAGCTCGGGCAGAGGGCTCCAAGCACAAGCGATGGAAAGAGACGGGGCTGAGAACAGACGTGGAGCTCCCCAGGCTTGAAAACGTGAGCAGGGGGCTCAGAAACGAGACCCCTGAAGGGGTCTCCCCGCTGCCAGTGAACAAAGGAAAGTGTGGAGAAGTTTCTCAAACTTCTTCCAAGTTTATCCGATTTTTTTCGGCTGACTTGACGTTTGACTGAGCTGGGGAGACAGGCACGAACAGACTTCTCTCATCAGAAAAGTACGGTCAAGGCATCGGGAGAGCTCTTTGACGCCAACAGCTCTGCCCAGGGGAGCCTGGCCTGACTGTGAACGGAGCGTTTCCTTCGCGAGCAAACCACTGTGGACTTCCTGGCAGCGCGTGTGAGTTGCTCTCTTCTTTCGGATCCTTTTCCGTGGTCACGAGAACACGCTTTCTAGCCGGCTCGTTGCTGGGGTCCCCAAGGCTCATCGCCCGTGTTTTCGCAGCCAGGTCTGACCAGGTAACTTCTGGCCCAGGAGACGGGAGACGTGACGACGCAGTGATGCGAGTCCCATGCTCTTCTCACATCGCCTTCCCCGGACCGGCGCGCGGTCCTGCTGGTGTGTCAGCAGCGTCCCGGACCACAGACAATGAAAGCCCACGAGGAAGAGAGAGGAGCAGCCAGGCAGAGGGACCCCGTCCCCGTCTCCCCAGGGAGCCCCCAGGCCGTCCTGGCTTCTCAGACTCAGTGGCTGCTCAGGAGAGAAATGCGCATCAGGTAAACTTCTTGGGCCTCACACTTCCTCCTGCTTCATCCCAGGGTGATGAGAAGGAGCCAGGAATCCACACTCGTGGACCTCGCCCTGGGAAGAAGTGTGTCCCCAGAGGAAGCCTTCGCCCTTCTGTCCTGTCTGCAAGTTACCTGGACCCGGAACAGGAAACGACAACCTGCAGGTCAAATCCGGTCCTCTGGCAAGTTTTGCAAATAAAGCGGTCCTGGGTCACACCACGCAGTCGCCTGCTGTCGGCGGCGCCCGCCGGCCACGCCAGCACTGAGTGGCTGTAACAGGGCCGCCCGGCTTGCCAAGTCAGAAAGGTTTTCTGTCTGCTGACCTGTTCCAGAGTTTGCCAAGTCCTGAGCGACACAACCATTCCATGAGAACGCGTCATCAACGCCCCTTGTCACTTAAGATCATCTTTCTAAATAAACTTCATATTGCTCAGATGGAATACTGGTGTCACTTGCTGGGCAGACACTGTCAGCTGCCTGTCCACTCATTCTTTCCTTCTTTATCAGTTGGATTTCAAAGCTGTTTAGAGCCCTTCCAGAATATTCTTCTCCTGAGCCCCCGGCAACCAGAAGTGGTCTTGGGACCCAGCCGTAGAAGAGAAGATGTAAGGAGGGGTGGCTGGAAGTCCCCTCCCCACAAAGTGTTTATTTTAATTTGAAATTTTATTGAATAATAAAAAGGAAAAGAAAAACAAAAGCACCACCATCTACCCTCCACCCACCCCCATCCTCAACCCCATGGGTAACGACACTCTCTAGTCTAAGTCTGATGGTTTATTTTCATTTTTTTGTCTGTTCATTTGCTTTGCTTCCTTATATTCTACATAGAGATAAACGCACCTGGTATATGTCTTTTCCTTCTGACTTATTTCACTGAGCATAATTCTCCCGAGTTTCTTCCATTTTGAGGTAAATGGCAAAACGTCATCCTTTTGTATGGTTGAGTAGTATTCTATCCTAGTGCACACACCACGCCTTTACCCAGCCAGCTATCAATGGGCACTTGGGCGCCTTCCGCATCCTAGCTATTGGAAGTCGTGCTCCCGTGAACACAGGGGTGCATACATCTCTTTCAGTGAAAGGTTTCATCTTCTTCCAACAGTTACCCAGAAGTGGGTCACTGGGTCCGACGGAACTTCTTAGTTTTTTTTTTGAGGAAACACCATACTGTTCTCCAAAGTCACTGCACCAATTTACATTGTCACCTGCAAGGTAAGAGTCTAGGATTTCTTCTCCTCCACACCCTCACAACACCTGCAACTGCTCTTCTCAGCACAGGCCATTCTCAGGTGTGAGATGACGCCTCACAGTGGTTTGCACCTACGTTCACACCTAAGAATAAGTGATGAAGACACGTGTTCCTGTGCTGGTCTCTGTGCGTCCTCGTTGGGGAAGTATCAGTTCAGATCTCCTGCTCATTTTTTTAATTGGGTTGTTTGTTGTTTTGTTGTTGATAAGTTTTGTGAGTTCTTTATATATATATATATATATATATAGGATATTAACCCTTTGTTGGATATCTCTTCACTTGATAGGCTGTCTCTTTGTTCTGCCGATTGCTTAGAAACTTCTTAGTTTGATGTCACTCCATTAATTAGTTTTTGCTTTTATTTCCCTTGTCATTAGGATCAAGTCTCCAAGGACATATTTGGAGACTGATGTCATAGAACACAGTATCTATGTTTTCTTTCTACGTAAGTCATGGTTTCACCAGAAAGCTTTGTGAAGCATATCTCTTGAGCATATGCTGAAACACAATCATGACCTTGGAGGTGCAGCGGTAACTACCCACAGAATAAAGGCACAGATGGGGACAGAGTGGTACTGGGTCACCGGAGAGATCACGACCCAGCTCCCACCTACTCCTGAGCCCACTCATGATGTGAAAAGATGAAGAGCCTCTTTGTTTTAGAGCTCCAGGGGCATGTTCTGAATTACTACTCAGGCCCTAAAGAGAAGGAATCTAGCCTGCTGACTGCAAAAACAAACCAACAAACAGCCTCAATTCTTCACCAATCCCTATATCCTCACCTTGTGTTGACAGCCAACCAAATTCTAGACCCAAGTGTGACTATCACAGTCCAGCCAGCTACCCGACCAGTCTGCCAACGGCCCCCCCAGATGACCCCACAGATGCATGAGCAGCCCAGCTATGTCAGCTAAGCCTGGCCAAAGTCAGCAGAATGCGCAGCTAAGCTAAAGACTTACAGGCAGCAATCAGTATTGACGGTACGAAGCTCTGAGCTTGGGGAGTTTTGTTACACAGCAGTAGCTTACTCGTGTCACAGGTACATATACGCCTAAGCTGTTATTACTACTGTGTGGTAAATATATGTATGGTTAGTTTTGATATAAAATACACATACATATTTACAATGCTTAAGACCTATATTACTTGATCATTCAAATTCTTTGGCATATAAGCTTATGTATCACAGACATAACCATTCTCCAAGTTGGCTCTTCCCGTTTTAACTGGTGAGCTGTGGCCTGAGAAACACAGAATGTCACGACCTGAGTCTACGCTCAGGCCATTGAGATGCTGGCACTTGTTTCTTTGGAGGTGTCCATCTCCCCTCCACACCTCTCATCTTTAACATGCGTGTAACTACAGCACTTGTGTTTCTGTTTGAAAGTTTAAAGAAGGATCAGAAGAGTGACTAGTCCATGGTAGGTCCCCATAGATCTCAGCTAAGATTATTCCTATTAGATCATAAGAGACCTACAAATTATAATACAGCTAAACAACCAGCAGGACTGAAGTTTGCAAATAAAGACGGTCCTACAAAGAAAGTTGAGATGAACGACTATGTGAAACAATACTTGAGAAAAAGAGTTACCCCCAAATGCCCTGTATGGCTGTATCCCCCATTCAATCTGGGCTCCTTTTCTAACTAATTCTCCACTCACTCAAACAAAGAGAACATTCCTTCTTCGCGTCCAGACAAGGTTCATGTTACTTTAAGAACGTATGACGGAGTTGACCGAGACCACTTGGTCCCATCTCAGCTCCTTTGTGGCGACTCAGCAGAGACATAATGCTGTGGACGCCATTTGCCTGAGTGGGAGAGAGTCCCCCCCAGATGTCTCCCTCTAGAAAAAAAGAGGTGACTAGTGATCAGTTCCTTAGGAAATATCCCATTTGACAGGGACTGTTCATGACTTCATCCCGGATTACACAACACTGTTTATGGAGATGCATTAGCCTGGACCTGTACCTATTCACACTGGTCGGGGCCACTCCTAGGTATCAGCCAATAAAATTGGTTTTAGTCATTATTCCTGGGCACTTTGGACACAATTATAAGCATCGGGTGTTGTTGTAAACAAGGCTCTTGAAAGCTGCTTTTAAAAGCAAAATAGGACACGCTTATTTGGTGAAAATTATGAATAGGTCCTTATCAGAGAAATGAAAGCCACGACCCTCATGCCATGGAAAGGGTGCTCACAGCTGTGGATAAATTGCTGTGACGGTATTGTCCTCCGATTCTGAAAGTACTGATCTCAAAGGGCTGGGATGAAAGTGAAATGCAGTACTCTAAAAATTCTATTAGATGACTCAAGCAAGTGGCTCGAGCGATGACCAAGGCCATTTCAAAGCACAAGCTGCAAGTTTAGCTAGAACTGCTTTGTCACATCTGAGCAGAAGACACAGGTCACCACACTAATGCTGACTTCCAGGCGTCGAGGTGCCTTGAGGAAGAAATTATACGTTGTCCATAGAAATGTGCCTATTTCATCTTTATGGAGCTCAGGGCGGCCCAGAGCGCCTTTTGATCTTTGTGTGTTGAGAAAATAGAGGATGATAACCTTCCAGCGGGGCCTAGGTGGGGAGCGGCGACACTTCATGGCTTGTATCTGGTGTTGAGGCTCTTGTGTGACTTACTGAGGGGTGCTCCTAGAGAAACGTGAGGGTGGTAGAGAAGTGGGAATAAGGTAGACAAAAAATATGATTTCTGGAGACATGCACAAGGAGCTCTGGATCTCAAAGTGTACCCCACGCAGAGACAAAAGGACCAGGTGCTCCTGTGTCCCTGCCATCAGGCCACCTCCAGCCCATGTCTGTGTTATCAGCAAGGTAGTTCCCATGAGCCCAGGGCAATCCTTTGGAGAAGATACAGCAGATACCCAGCAAGGAGGTGGGCATGGGTCCCCAAAGAGGGACCCGGGAAGGACACCAGAACCGTCCAGCACAACTTTCGATGGTTAACTTGTTGCACCCAGCACGTAGCACACAGCTGGCTGGGGACACAGCTCCGCTCTCCTCTACCAAGTCAGTGAGAGTAGAGAGACATTTGCTTTCCCACTGCTCCACCCTGACCCCTTGCAGGGACCCTCTCTTCTCAGTATAAGCTGACCGGCTACCATCACGGCCTCCTGTCTCTAGGAGTGGGCACTGCCTACTCATCCAGCCAAATGGGCCAAGACCGAAGGACCTGACCCAAACCTCACTAGACGCCACGTCTAACTAGAACGTTCTTTTTCTCCCACGGTCACTGAGTGGTGAGGATGTAAGTTGGGGCCCTGGGAGTCACCAGGCCTGGAGAAGGCAACTCCTCTAGGAAGAGAGGTAAACAGGGCCCCAGTGACCCCGTTTGAGCCCCTGGGTCCAGGGGGCTCCCAAGCTTGTCACTGCCCACACAAACACATTCCCTTTGGGGCTTAAACCTTTCTGAGCTGTGACCTGGCCCCAAACTTTCTCCTGGCTCTTCCCGCCACGTCTCACTTCCTCGTGGCCCTGAGGACGAGATGGCTGGTGCCACGGAGCCTGTGTCCTCGAGCACAGAGGTAGCACGATGCGGTGTCCTGCCACCACCCAACAACACACTGCACCCTCAGACCGGGGGTGTCTGCTCCCAGCCCCTGGAAAACCGTCGAATGTGTCTGCATATGAGACATGATCATGACTTTGATGAAAGACACCGGTCTTTTCTATAAAGAGTTGTTTCCGACCAACACTGATTCATCTCGTTTCCCAGTCTTCCGAACAAAATAATAGAGACATCATCATTTTCTTCCTTATCTAAGCACACAGATAACGGCTTCGTGACTCCTCGTACGCACAGAGTGGCAAAACCGGGAGCAAGGAGGAACGATGTGCCGTGTCCTCAGAAGCATGGAAGCCTGCGGGGCGGGGGGCAGAGCGAGTCTCAAACCGAAGGAGAGCGGGGTGGGCGAACCCAAGACAAAACGCAGAGCTTCTTCACCTTTGCAGAGACCCCAGAATACACCAGAGGGGAGGGGGGCTATCTTTAATGCAGACCTACTTAAACTCACTGAAAATGTCCCCCGTGTCTTCATTTTAGAAACTGGCATTGCATCGCTAATGAGATGTTACTTAAATTCATCCAAACTAATGGAAATTAAAAACAACAGAACACAGACTAGAATTTAGAAGGTAAAGAAGATGAAGAACCGCTACGCACACACGCACACACACCCACACACTCACTCTTACACACTCACACACACACTTAACTACAAGTCTAGTCCACTCTCCAGAGAGGAAGAAGAAAATCAGGACTCAGGAAGTGGTTTTAAAAGCAAAATAACCTCTTTCCTATTCAAATACACAAAACCCATTTCTTTTGAAGCACCGAGGTGCAGCCTTTAAGGAATCGTTAACGCGCATTTGTTGACATTGCCTTTATTTGTTTACACTGCATTTACGTGTTGCTCCACGCAGATCCCCAGGGCGGTGCGCCTGCCTTGGCCTCCCGCAGCCTTAGCTGCTCTGGCTTCCAGGAAGCAGCCAGCGTGGGATTTCTGTTCCCCTTTCTCTGAAACTGGGAGAAGCTGTGACGCCTCCGCACAATGGGAAACGATGGGGGCTGGTGGAAGGTGCTGGCGTCGCCCTCAAGAGGCGATATGGATGCACACAGACGCTCAGGAAGAGCTACCGCTATCACTGCATGAATGGAGTTGGCCCAGCGCCGGGCACCGTGCCTGGAGCAGTCAAAGTGACGGCCACGGAGCCGACAGCGGTGGGCACCTCACCACGGCCGAATGGCAAAAGGGGCAGCCCCACCTCAGCCCGGGGTTCTCCTCTCCGGGGCAGGAGAGCGCTGGTTCCCGGGACACTGAGAAGCAGCAGCGGGCAGAGATGCCACCTGAGCTCAGAGGCCAGCCCAGAAGCTTCTGGCAGTGCCAAGGGTGCAAAGCAGCTGGGCTGGTGAGGCGCAGGGGCCTGCAGAGGCCACCTCGTGAGAGGAGAGCCAGTCTCCAGGGACAGAGGGGACCCTATGCTCCGGCACAGGTGCCTGTTCGCCCCCACACGGCCACGTGGCTTCCGAAGAGGCCCTGGAGTGTGTGCACTCAGAGTGGGGACCCCACATTCTTCCCATTACCCCAAATCCATGCACCCCAGGAACTTCAGCCTCGGTGTCCTGGATGTGGGGAAGCCTGGTGACGGGAACTGTCACCTACAACCCAATCCTGTCCCCCGGTCCTCCTGGCAGCCTGTAAGGAGATGCAAGGGCAAGATCTGAAGCCACCTTATTATGCTGGGAGCCCCGACCAGCGTGTGTTTGTCCATCTGTCTTCAAGTGTGACTCCACGTGATGCCATCAGGTGCATCACCTGGGATGCACTACCTAACATAGGACCAGGTCTCTGACTTCTCTAGAGCAGCAGGTCAGTGGTGGTGCCAGCGCACAGCACATTCTCACACATGGGAGGCTGAGCACACTTGTCAATCATACGTATGTCTGCACAGCCCTATAAGGTGGAGGCTGTCCTCACCCCTGTCCTCACACGGGGAATCTGAGGGGCTGAGGCGCTAAAACAGGTCCCCATGAGCACACGGCTCCGGCTTGAGTGGGGACGTTCGTGTCCCTGTCGGAGAGCCCCTCCCCTGGCCGCCAGCCCCGCTGCCTCTGCTGGCTGGGCTGCTAGGTTCGCTCCTCTCTCTGACACTGTGCAGAACGCCTGCTCTGGCACGTTTCTGTGCTTGGAACACGTGACCAGTCTGAAGGCGAACGGGTGGGTTTCCAGGCGGGAGAGGACAGAAACACCTCGCACACTGGCCACAGAAAGATTCAGAAATGCTATTCCGGGGGCAATACTGGCCCCTGCATGCTGCAGCAGACATGCACAGGGACCCTACCAGATGGTTTAGCACCCAGATTCGCCCTGTGTCCCATCTGGGCACCCTCCTCCCTGCCCTGCTCCTGCCCTCCCATTCCCAGCAGGGCATCTGCCTCCTCTGCTCAGTGATCGTTAGATCCGTGCATACCTGGGTGGCATTTACCAGCAACCACAGAAAACGCAAGGGTGGCCTGTGCTGAGACAGTGGCAGGGTCCCTTTCTCAGAGGGGTCCGGCCGCTTCACAAAGCACAGAGCTGTGGCACAGCAAACTCATCGCCTTTCCTTTGGCAGCAGCCTTGAACCCCGATGGGCTGGAAAACAACTCTGAGGCCCCTGCCCCTCAGTGCACAGGTCCCGTCCCTGCTTAGCACAGGGGGGCGGGGGGGGGGGGGCAGATCAGGACTCAGGGAGGCACCGATGGCCCCCTCACGCAGAACCGGCTGCTCCTCCCCGACCGGCACTAGGGGGCTCCCTTGAAGCTTGGAAGAGGATTTCTCAGAAAATGCAAAGTCGTGCTTTGCTTTTTCCGGGTAATAAATCCACAGGGCTTGTTTTTTAAACCCCACCAGAGGTTAAAATAGTTTCATAAAGAGTTTTGGTAAATCCGTGGATAACTTTTGAGGTTATGTAAGGTTGTTGTCAAGAAGAAAATGAAAAACGAAAGGACAGAAAAGGCAAAACACATCTGCTCATGTGAGCCGCAGACCCAGGGAGCCTGCGGGGGCAGATGGGAGGGGGGCTTCAGGCTTTTATGTTCTTTCTAGAAAGGTCTACACAGAGATTTCCCAAGGCCCTGAAGGCCGGTCAGTGCGGGTGGGGTCCCTCCCGGGAGAATCGAGTCACATCTTCTGCACCTGGAGGTGCTGGAGGGAGCCAGCTGCCGGCGTCCCTTCCCGCAACCTGCCTCCGCCACCTTCCGACTCGTGCCGCCGCCCCGCGCCCGGCGGGCCTGGGTCAGCACTCAGCTCTTCCGACAGCTAGTCAGAAATGAAGCCAAGTTGCAGGTCCTTCACAGGGGTTAAAAAGAAGAAGAACTTCATCAGATTGATACGAAGGAGACAAGGAGAGACAGAAGGAAAACAGCACAGTTAAGGGAGGGGGCGTCACATTAACTATGATTCAGAGACTCAAAAGTACTGAGTTCATTGTTCAATCTGCCTTTAGCTAGGGGGAAAATAATAAGGAAATTATAGAAAATTGAGAAACAAACATCTCCGAGAGTGCTTTGCACCCGGGGGTGCTTAATGAACACTTAATAATTTCAAACGCTAGTACTTAGAAAAATGGCTTTTGTCCATTCCCAGCACGCCAGGTGCCTCGGAAGGAGGGCACGCTGAAAATGACTGAAAATGATAGCTAATGCCTGTGTGGAGGGGGACAGAAATGACTATTTCATGTCTCTGGAAGTTAAAGGAAATAAGCAAGACAAATGTTTCCGAGTTTCTGCAAAGACAAAACCTTGGAATTGTACTTCTCTGCCTCCACACATGGACTTGGACAGGACTCCTAATGAGGATGGAGCACGGCCACCGCGTCCCCCTGCTGACCCCATGGGGCCATATTGAAAATTAAAAGAGGAAAAACATTTGGAGGAAGCTCTCCAAATGCAAACGCGGGAAGCAATACTCGTTGGAGCCTTCTCCGTGCGCCCGGCCAGCATCGACACTGGGCTCCAGGCCGGCGTGCGTGCCTGTGTTCAGAGGAGGCAGGCTTCCTAAAGGGCGCGTGGCTGGCAGGGAGGCTGGGGCTGGGCTGGAGCATGGAGGCGCGTCCCGACCCCTTTGTCTCCTCTGCTCCACGGCCAGCTCTCCTCGGCAGGCAGAACACCTGAACGTCCTCTCACTCGCTTCTGTCCAAAACCCACCACCCACAAACGTATTCCTCTACCCGCTGATGTCTTTCCCAGACCTGGTGGGATGTTAGCCCAAGTCCCCCGCCTGCCGTGCTGACACTGCAGAGCCCTTCCACCCACCGTCTCCTGCGATGACCCCCCTTAAGCAGACTCGAGACAGGCTTCCTGGCTTTTCAAAAGCCAGGCAACTGCCTTCACATAGGTGAACACCCCTGGAAATGGGGGACCCAGAAACTGCACCCCCATTTTACAGATGCAGATTGGAGGCAAAGAGAAAGGGTGAGAGTCAAAGTCGGAACACATGCAGGCTCTTCTGGAACGAAAACCAGAGTTGCTGCCCCCGGCAGCCTCTTGACCTCACCGGAGGCTGCGAGAGGGGCAGGAGCGTCTGTCTGCCAGGCCTGTGTAGGAGCCAGCTGGACGAGGCAGGCGAGAAGGTTTTGGGGTGCCTGGCATAAGGAGGCAGCTAATACAAGTAAGTGCAGTAAAAACACCTGTGTTCTCAAATCCTAACTCGCCACCGTGGAAACCTAACCTCTCTCTGCTTAAAAGGGAGATTAGTCAAAGGTTAGTTAGGCAGGTGTTCGGGACACATTAGCATGAGAACCAGACTTTCTCCATGACGTAATCACGAGGCTTAAGAGGGAGTTAGGCAGAGAATCACCTTCTTGTCATTTTCAATGAATGTCAACATGGGTCTTTGTAGCATTTAAACTTTTAATTCTCCTCGGGCTCCTCAGGGCAGCTTCCCCTTCTCACTGGCACCGTAGTTGGAATTAACCCTAAAGGACATTGGTCTTTGGAGCATTTAAACTTTTAATTCTCCTCTGGCTCCTCAGGGCAGCTTCCCCTTCTCACTGGCACCGTAGTTGGAATTAACCCTAAAGGCTGACCAAATTGAAGGTCCTGCAGACCACGTGCCACGCGGAGGTGCGAGGTCACGCTCACGGTGAGCCCTGAACCCTTTTTACTGAGGACAGATCAAGCCCTGTGGTCCCTGGCGACAGGGCTGCTCAGCATCAGGCCTGAGATACCGGTGCTCTTCCTGCCTCCTCCTCTGATTCCATTTGGCTCCTGGCCCAAGCATTTCCCAAGGGAAAATTCTAGGAGGCTCGGGCTCTTGCAGGAAAAGGCTCACTCACCTCCAGGGGAAGAAGGGTTTCCAGAGAGCTCTTCAAAAGCAGGGCAGTTTCATTCCTCTCCTGTGGCTCAAACAAGTAAAGCCATGATTATGGAAGCAGTGGGCCTGGGTTTGAGACCTGGGCAGGGCCTGGCCAAAGTAAAAGACAGCACAGGTCTTCAAGTTTGGGGTCAAAGGGCTGCGCCTCCTTCTTTATTTTAACTTTCAACACGAACATTCATTTATCCTTTGCAGACCCATATGTCACCTTTCCTATGGAAGACTCACTGATTGCCCTCCATCTCCCCGGCGGAACCCGCCAACACTAACCAGCCCTGTTGGCTTCCCCACCCTCCATGGGCACAGAAACCCGAATTCCAAACTTGCGGCTGTTTCTACAGGCATCTACTGGTGACTGCCAAGGGAAATACTTAGCATTTTCAATAAATAAGTAAATAGTAGTTAAGTGCTCTGTGCCTCCCTTTCTGCAGCTCAGTGGCTATGGCAGAAATTCTTTCTGGTCCAAGGAGGGAAGAGGGAGGATGCGGATGATGCGGAGCAAGCCTTGGTCGGGCTCCCGAGGCGGCACGACGGCCCTCTGCGGCGGGGGCCGTGGGGATGGGGACGTCGGGGTGGGCATCGGAAGCGGCAGCCCCCCGTCGTTACCATCCTGTTTACGAGAACCCACTTTTGTCCCGGCTCCAGCCGGCCTTGTCAAGATTCCTCATTTGGAAGCTTAATCATATCAGCCGGCTTACCGCAGTGCATCTGTAATGACTTGTTTACCAGCCTGTGTGGCTCCCTCTGCCAGCCTGGGCCCTCCCGGAGGACAAGAGCCGTGTCCTGCCTCATGTGCCTCGCTTCCTGCTCCCACGCGCATCCTGGCACCGAGCAGCCGGTAATTGCCTGTGCTCCTCGGGCTGGAGAGCTCTGCTTCGCAAAGGTGTCTCGGTCCACCCACCAGTCCCGAGGTGCTTTGGGAGGAGGGCTGGCTCGGTGACTGTCTCTCCCTCTCAAGGGCAGAGGGGCCACCTGGGGGCAAATGCACACCCAGCTGCATGGAGCCTCAGGGCCGAGAGGACGGTCGGATGTCTGGGCTGTTTCCCTGCCTGCCCCCTTCTTTCGGGAAGCCCTCCCTCCTTTCTACTCATAGCAGCTGCAGCAGAGGCAGCCTCAGCCTCTCCCTCCGCCAAGGACAGGTGCACGGCTCCAAGCAGCCCGATGAGGCTCAGTCTGGGGAATGGGAAACATGTCATCCTCTTGGCAGTTGTGAGCCTTCTCACTGTGCCCTGGAGTCTGGACTGTGGCCCCCCAATCCCACATGAGCCAGAACGGGCCGAAAAATTCTTTGCTCTGGCTTCTGCTGATAACGAGGTTTGCAGATGCTGCTCCGCTCTGACTAGAGCCTCCCTGACATGACACGGTCTGCCCCGCATGCTCCCGGGCGACCGGCGCTTTCTGCGAGGTGGCTGAGTAAGGCTTCGGGCTTGGCAGCCTGCACGTCAGTTCACCTCTTCTGCCAGTCGCTAACCAGGTGTAAGGAAAGGGCAAGGTGCGGGGGACATCCCCGGGGTGCTGAGTCCTTTGTGGTGACAGCGCTGTCAGGGCAGGTGGACCGACCGGGCCTCGGCCGAGTAGCAGCTCTGTTAACATTTGCAGGGAACATCAAATGATACCCAGTGGACTGAAAGTTTGGTCCAGAGAAACTCACTGCTCTGCGAGTTAGAGGGAGAAGCAGTCCTGCTCCCCTGTGTTTCTCCCACTGGGTGATGCCAGCCCTGCACGCGGTCAGCCTGGGGAGGAGCCCGGGGTCCGCGGGCAGGCGGAAGGCCCTCCTGTCCCCGGGCATGAAAGGTAGCCTCTCTGACACATCTTAGGGAATAGAAAAGTTGACACGATCATGGAAAGAAAAGGTACTCTAACTGGGAAGCAGGTTGGAGATATCCGTTCAAAATGTGCAGCCTGGCACTCACGGGCCAGCGGCTCCGCGTCGTGGGTCTCCCGCGAGAGAAACGCTGGTTTGGGCCAGGGAGTTATGAACTGTGGGTGACGGACGTAGCGGCGGGGACCAAGTTGTCCATGACACCGAGAACGGCTACAGAAATGATAGTATTCCCACCCAGAGAGAGTCTGTCCGCATTTACAAAGTCGAGACAGGTCCACACGTGCGGAAAAGTGTCGCATGTCCTGAATCAAAAGCAGAAAACTGTACCGTGAAGCACGGTCCCGGTCAGTAAACACATACACGAAACACACGCATACAGGGCACAGGCAGACACATGCATAAAGACACACGCACAGCGACACACGCAGAGACAGAGGTCCCCAGCGCCTTTCTATCTGAGGAAGGTGCGGGGAAGGGGGTGGCGAGTGTGAGCGTCAGCCTGTCTCTCGGGTCTCAGTGAAGGAGACGTCAGTCGTGACTGCCTGTAATCAGGAGCTCCTGGTCATCCCGGCGCCGGGCCGCATCCCGCAACACTTCGGTGCTCCCGTTGGGTCTCCGTCCAGGCACGAGCAGCAAGGCTCCCCACGTGCCCAGCGAAAGCCCAGATAATTAACTCAGCAGGTGCATGTTCTCCATTCAGCTCCACAAAATGCACGTCCCAGGAAATAGGGAGGCGCTCTGTGCGTCACCGTGTCGCCCAGCATTGCAGGGAAGAGAACAGGGCTCCGTTCACGGAGGGGAGCCTTTGAATACAAAGGATTTCAATAAGAAATTAGAAAAAGAAAACAACCCACAGATATTGCCATCGACTAGAGAGAAAGAGATGAAGAGATGTGCATATAAACACAGCAAACCTAATGATGAGATTCTTTTTTGGCGCGCAGGGTCAATGACGGTGATATTAGAAGAACAGACAAGGGGCTGATGGGTGTCAAGCTCCCAGAGATGAGAAAGTTTCACTGGAAACGCACGCAGGATGCAGGGATTGCCCTCATCCCACTGGACCGTGTGTTCAAAGGTCGCTCACTTCAGAGCGGTGACCTTGGCAAGAGAAACACGCGGGGACTGTGTGACCACAATGAAAGGGAAGAGGGAGACCATCCTATCAGGTGGCATCACCCACTTTCCATGGATGTGTGGGCTTTTCTATCGCTTTTTCTCATGGAAAAATAACACCAGAACTCAAACACACCCGCCCCTGCCGGCTTCTCTTCTTACATGAGCCCCTCACTTGGGAAGTCAGCAAACAACCGAGAGATTGTTTTTCACCATGAGATTTGGTGTGGATGCCCCCTCACGCTGGATGAAATGATCTCTCGCTGACCTGCGTCAGCTGCCAAGCTGGCATGAAGTGATTGCCAGGCAGAGAGTTCTAAGCCGGCACCAGAAAGACAGGTGCTCAGGTGTGATGATAAATCCCCCAGCAGGGTTTCGACACCCACATATTTAAGCTAAACCCTGATGTTAAAACTCACTGACCTCCGCATCACCCAGGAGACACAGCTCCGCATCTGCATTAATCCTCATCACAGCAGACCCAGCCATTAAGATGTCATAACCGTCTCAGAGGCACCCTGCAGACACCCAGGGAGGTGCCGTGCTCTGCCGGGGGGCGGGAGGCGCCACTCAAGAAGCTGGGGCACCCTTGTGAGTGGGAGGGTTTTCTGCTCTCTTCTAAGCTGGGATGGGTGGGTTGCCTTCTTTCCCGCCTCTCCCTCTGTGGTCTCGCATAAATTGCATGTGAGAATTTCTACTCAGTTATAGACACTGATCCTGAGGATTGACTTGTAAAATGTTCCAAGATGATTTTGGCTGCAGAAGGTTTTAACTTAAGGGCTGTTTTTAGCGATACAGTCCTCCCTTAAGGGTTGGTCCCACTGGTGGGTAAGATCTCTCGTGAAAAGACATCAAAGTGAACATCTTCAAATTCACTGTCCCCATCGTCCTCTCTCCAGTGAGAGATGTGACACTGGGTCCATTAGACAGAGCGCCTTTGCGGTCAAAGATGGAGATTTCACAGTGGCCGACGCCTCTCCCACACCGTCCACAGATCACTCTTCCTCCACTCAAACAGCCCTGGGGGTCGTCCTTTCCACCGAGGCTGACCTCCAAGGAGACCTACATGTGCTTGTCCAGTCACTCTCTGAGCACACGCGCCCCAGGGCCGCTAGCGTGCTGACCTGGGGGAAAAGCGGAGCGAACCTCTGGGCCTGATCAACAGGCTTCCTTTGAGCTGAGATCAAGGCCGCCTAAAAGGGATTCATTCGCAATGGAACGGAAGCGCCACAGTAAACACTGCACAAGGAAGGACTTTAAGAGTGTATCTTAGAAAAACAATGAACTCAGAAGCCATGCAAACGAAATTACAAAGATAGAATAAGTTTGTGGATTATAACGGTAAAATCTAAACTACTTGTTTAAATCAGCAAAGGTTAATAATGAAGTGTTGATGGGGCCCAATGTACACAGAATTGTAGGGTAGACCAATGGGCTATTCTTACTTTTATTTTTACTTTCCTAGGAAGATTATCAAAGAGGACCTCCCCGCAGCCCCCCCAAAAAAAATACTATAGAGCTGCTTCATTTTTTTTCTAGGAATTCTCCAAAGTCTCTGATAATCGCATCATTTTCTTGCACTTATCCTTATTTGTTTTCTCTTGCCCATTTGTCACCACGTCTGGATTTGTCAGGGGACATGAATCAAGCCAGCGGTCATTCCCAGCAGCTTCAGGAAATTCTAGGTCTTGGCATGATTTGTGGTTTCACTTGGCATCAATTAACAGTCTAGTGTGAAAACTATCCCGAAGGGCAGGGAGAGAGGCGTAGGGGTGGGGGGTAGGGGCGGGCTCGAATGGGGTAAACTTACCAGTGAGGCTCTCATCAGGGACAGTCAGCGCTGCTTCCTCGACAAGGACACGTGGATTCTAAGGTCTTGCCTCTAGTGAATAACTTCTTTTCTTGGGATAGTCAAAGACTAGCAGTTCACATTTCTGAGAGTAAATCCACCGAACACCACACCTCAGCCCGGCCTCAGGTGAGTGAGGAAGGACATCACCCCTGCCAGCCTGTCGTATTTAGCCTGGGTGCTCCGATAAGTTGACCCCGCTTGATACCGATAAAGAAATGTCCAGCTTCCCCCAGCCTTTCCTGGAAACTTGGATAGACTGGACCACGGAATTAAAGCCAAAAGACAAAATGAAACACAAAAGCACTTCTCAGTAGAGCCTCAAAGATTCCAACCAAGAGAAAATCTTGTAAATTGGGTCTTTATTCTTCATAACTCCTCTGGCCTTCTCCTGGTGGATGGCTTCACTGCCAGGCCATCTGTTAATTTGAGTGATTAGTACCAAGCTCTCGGAATAGTTTAAAGGAGAGGGAAATGAAACAGCCTTTAAAAAATATTTTTGAAAAACATTCTCTCTCTCTCTGAGTCTCATAAATTATTGACAGGAAGATTGTCCAAAAATAAACAGAACAAGCAATCAGCTAGAAACATCTTATTTCAGTCCCCGGACACAGGATTCTTGACTACTCACTTTTAAATGCTTTACCGATTCTTGTTGGCCTCATATGGTGGGTGTCATTGTTTTCCTTGACTTTTTCATGGGAACCCCCAAAAAAACTTTCTCAATTTCTTTGTGGAATGTCATCAAATGCCCCCGAGTTATAACCTTTGAGGCCACCCAATCACGGTCCGACCGTGGATAACAGGTCCCCCCCAAAGGCACACACGCCACACAGGCACCCACGCTCACGACGGCGAGGTCGGCTCTCTCACTGAGAACTAAGCTTTAATCTCTCCACCCGGACCTGGCAGGTCAAAGGAGACTCCAGAGAGTCATTTGTAAATGGTGGGTGATCAGGACCATCCTTAGGTCTCTTTGAAGTTATAACACTCTGTCTTCAAACACCCAACGCTCTCAGAGTGCCTGTCACTCCACTTTGAAATATTGTTATTAGCAATAAAGTCCCCAAGTCCCTCTGATTTCCAAGAGGTCTTTATTTTAACACGCCATCCACCTCCGTGGCGCTCATCGCCAGCTGTCCACCTGGGGCTCGATGGTGGATCCGATCGGCCATTCCCGCCCCCGCTCTGACACTTCAATAAGGAGCGCGCAGTGATGGATGGTTCCGGGCCAGTGCTTGGCCTGTATCCCGCAGGCTCACACCTGCCCTTCAGGGGCCACCCTCCCCATTCCTCCTAATTACAGGGAGGGAGGCCTTTGAAAACGGGGCCCCCGTCACTCAGACCTCTGGTTCGGTTCCATGTTCAAATAGGAAACATGGAAGCGTAGACAGCGGTCACCGCGAGGGCTGTTGCTGAACAGTATTATCTACGTGGGAACCGCGTGCTCAGCAGGACTTTGCACGATAGGCGGGCTCTTGTTTCCTGAGCTCTGCGTTCAGTTTTGCTTCTGGTTTTTTCCCGCTTGGGGCTCACCGGTCACTGGCACCCCAGTTTGCTTTTTGGATTTGGAATGCAACGCTGATGTGAAGCTGGGAGCATGTGGAAGGGGGATTTCTCCCCCTATGGAGGGAATCTCAGGGCTCTCTTAGCTCCTGTGGGTGGAAGCAGGGTCCCTCTTCGAGGCTAAGAGAAGGCTTTAAAGAAAGGGTGGAAAGGACCATGACGGTCAGAGGCTTTCCAGCTGTTTCCTCTGTGGGCACAGGCCCAGGCGACACGAGTTCCGCAGACACACGTGCGGAGGAGAAGGCGCCCCCAGGGCGCGGAGGACAGAGCAGCAGGGACTCCTGACTTGGCAGATGCGGCCAGGAAGCCAGAGGGGAAGCAGGACTGACCTGAGTTGGTGGATTTCAGCTCCTGGGGACTCGATCCACACAGCGCCACACAAGGCCCTGCCTTCCAGTCCATCACTGGGTTTTCTGCCTAAAGGGAAGCAAATGCCTCCACAGCCATCTTGAACTGAAGCTGCCTGTCAGCGCTAGGCCAACTCTTCCCCCAGGTGTGGAGCATGTACGCTGAGGGATGGGTTGCGTAAATCCATTTTAACAATTCTGTATTGATTTATTTTCAGAATAGCACTTGCCTGCCCAAACTGCTTACAAATAATGATAATGCTCACAGAGCCAGCGATACCCCCACGGTGCCAGAGATAACCCCACAGACCCAGAGATACCCCCACAGAGCCAGAGATAGCCC